>CALNXJ010000095.1:330000-397500 GCA_942486045.1 Pocillopora meandrina
TCTTTGAATTAAAACACATTAGAAGATGAAGTCAAAAAAGGTTCCGCGTTTGTTATCAATTTCTGATTGCAATTGGTTTATTCTTCTTGAAAACCAACAGACAGACGTCAAACTCCGTGCACAAAGCGTGATCAAGCCCTGCGGTCACGTTCGGAGTTTTCAACGCGCGTTTTCAACGGCAAGAGGTAGGTTTTCATGTAAGTGATTAACCTGAACGTTTTTTACCCTTAATTTGTTTTTATGCCACGTACAAATCAGAAAGTTATGTAAACCAGTCTTTTTAGAACAAGTTTAGATATATTTTTAGCGAATGGGTGAAAATAGGACTTCTTGTCCCCATTTGAAAATCAAACACTGCTGTTGTCTGGAAATTCAATATGGCGGCCTCTTTAATTTCATGTTTTTTTCGAAGTTTTCGGTCGCTAGTGGCCTTCTGTGAGCTCATAAATAAGGGTTTTCTCACCTTTAAGGTTTATTATTCAAGCAGCAGTAGATGGTATCTGAGAAAGCTTAAAATCCCACAATTCACCTGTTTTCTACGTAAATTTACTTTAGATTGGAGAGGTATCGCTAAAGCGGTAGAAGCCATAAACGTCAAACGCCAAAAGTTTGCTGTTAATGCGAATACTCTGGTGCTAAATGTCTCTATTAAGTCATGGATGTTTGCAGCCTTGAATATGACTTAATTAAACAGCATATGTATTCCCCTAATTAACTTTTACGTAGATTGGATGGGGCCAGATGATTATATAAAAAACTCTATATAAACACAATTAAATTTTTCATCCTTAAAACCCTTCAAATCTTTCTTGGCTTGACAGAAGAAAGCAATTGAAAAGTCCTAGACAGCCATCTATTTAATCTATGAGCGAAGATTTTGCAAGGCAGCCATTTGCGCGGCAATCTTTATGTTTGTGGCATCGATTATGACCATTGTAGTATCGTATCGTCCAAACTCCTCTCCCTCCCCCACAGGGGATAAATGACGACCAGTCTCTTGGAGCCAAATTTTTGTTATAGAGAAGTCAAGAGAGTAAGTCAACAGTTGATATTCTCTTGAGAGGTTGAAGTACGTACGGGGCGTCCGCTGGTACCCCGGAAAAAATGACCCTCGTGAGGATGAGCGCGAGGTTGCTAGTTGTTGCTCAATTGCACGTTCCTTTCTCCTTTCTCCTTTCCCTTCCTTCTCTTTCACCCTTTGTCGGAAATTGAAAAAAAAAACCCATTCCTTCGACCGTAATTTTCTTCGTCGAGACAGGTGTAATTTGAATTAAAGGAGAGACCTCTATCTCGAAATTGCAGGGAAATCGAAAAAATATTATCATGATTCCAGGGAGTTCGAGCGAGCTTATAGTTAATGACATAAAAAAAAAAGAAAGAAATGGGATAATTTGGATTTTAGCAATGGCTCCTCGGAAGGCTACTGTCCGTGCGCTGTTTCTGAGTCTAATTTAAGTCTGGATAACTATGTTAATAACTGAAGAGTTATCTACGGTTTCCGCGATATTTTTGCCTCTTTATTACAGTCTACTAAGTCTTAAAAATTACCAACTATTGCTTACGATCGCACAAAACGAACCGAAAAGATTGTTGTTAGTATTCAGCCTGTCGTTTGAAATCGGAAAATTTATTTGAATTACAAATCATTTTCAAAGATTAAAATTTATGAATTTACTATCAATCTTGCACGTGGAAAGAGCTCACGAACTAAAAGAAAGAAATTTCAGTGTCTTTTTCAGCCAGTTTGCGGCCAAGAAAGAGGTCAGTTCGACCTTAGTAACTTGGATATCGTCGGTTCTACCGAGGTCTATCAAGAGCGGCAACTGTGTCTTTAAATGTGCAGATTAGAGTGCCAAAAATTCGACGTCGCGAATTGATGGACGACACTCTATCCCGACTTTTCCCGAGGTAAATAACTCATATATTGATAGAAAGTGAATTGAAATACAGTGACAAGTAGAAGGGGGCACTTATTAGACAGTAAAGCACGTGCACTGTAAGATGAACTCCTTCCCATTCGTAGCTGCCGTGACAATATTTATCGAACCAAGTGATTCCTGAGGTAGCAAGGAGAAATTTGTTCGTTTATTGTTGTTGTATTGATCGCTTAATTTACTTATTCAGTTCCTATTTTTATTTTTAAACTTATTTCAACAAGATACACAGTGTATCGTGCACGGTGTTATTCGAGGGGGAGGGGGAGGGGATTGGGTGTTTAATATTTTAGCCTAAGAGTGAGCGCTTATCCAGGGGAAGGTGCTTATCAGAGTGTGGGCTCTTATTCGAGGAAATACGGTACATGCAGTTCAGAGCATGTAAGGTGGCATTGTTTTCAAGGAAACAAGTAAAAAGTGTGGGAGCTACAATCCGACAAAGAATAAGTGATTAAAAGTATCTGTATTTTTATGTCAATTCATGACAAACAAGAAAACAAGTTCGATTTCTAGAATAGTTGATGTTTTGAATACCTCTCAAGAAACTTTTTGCAATCTCCTGTCAGGCTATCTAATTTCACTAAAAGTTAAAACACGGCTTCTGTTAATTAATCGATTCTAAGATTAACTTCGAGGACTAGATGCTGGAAAAATGCTCAAAAATTTATTTGAAAGCAAATTTTCATCAATAGCCGAAATTGTATAATTTTTGAACAGAAATCGGTAAAGAAGGAAAAAGAGCTCGGAGCCGAATTAATAAATATCTTAGCTTTTGAGGAGAAAACCAAATTGAAATAGAGCGGTCCTACGTTGCTGCTTTTCAAATTTTCTCTGGAATTCATTTTCTTAAAAATGTACGTACGTGTATGGGTCGGGTAGTTTGTTCATTTTCTTTCTCTTCTTTTTGGGTAAAAATAAGACTTTTTTGCCATGCAGCCTGATAATCATCTGTCTTAGCTCTTGAAGTTAAAAAACCCAAGAAGTATTTTTCAAACATTGGTCTCTCTCTAAATCGTTTCTATATCCATTATAATAATAGTCGTTTTCTAAATTCGAACGTTTTTAGATAATTTCAACAACACTCTTGAGGTCTGAGTGCTGAAGTTCCAAGCCCTAGGACCAAACTCAAAATGCCACCAAAATTGGCAGTATCTATTTGTACTCATGGGTGGAGAGGAACAGTATCTATTTATACTCCTGGGTGGAGAGGGACAGTATCCATTCATACCCTTGGGTGGAGAGGGACAGTATCTATTTATACTCTTGGGTGGAGAGAGACAGTATCCATTTATACTATTGGGTGGAGAGGGACAGTATCCATTTATACACCTGGGTGGAGACGGACAGTACCCATTCATACTTCTGGGTAAGGAGGGACAGTATCTATTTTTACTCATGGGTGAAGACGCACTGTAATAATTTAAGAGTTTTGCCCAAGAACTCAATACAATGCCCTGGCCAGGCCTTGAACCCGACCCTTAAGATCAACCGCGTTTCCCGTAGAGAGGATGGGAGCTTGCGGTCAGGTTCTCTTGATTAGCGTCGCAGGACGCGCGTTTCTCAGTCCGCCGTAAAATTTGATAATAGCTGTATTTGCAGAGCTAGTATCTCAACGTCGCAAAGATATGGTAGACGACTCTCACACTATTAACAACTGGCGACTTTGAGCCGTGTTACTTTTATGAGTAAAAGAGAGATAAATACTTCTAGGAAAAGATATAGAGTGAGAGATGATCATGTGCACCTTTGATTTTTGTGTCAAGTTTTGTCATCTAACGCTATTTTCGCCTCACCCCCTCCCCCCAACCTATCTACTCACCGAACCAAACCGATAGGGGTTTATTTCAGTCTTCCCAGTCGTTTGAAACTAGGTGTTTTGTTAAGGTCGTCTCAATAGGTTTACATAGACATGATCTACACAGCAGTGCTATCTCTTTTGAGCTTAGTTTCTCAGATTTGTTTGTTTTGTTTTGTTTTGTTTTGTTTTGTTTTGTTTTGTTTTGTTTTGTTTTGTTTTGTTTTGTTTTGTTTTGTTTTGTTTTGTTTTGTTTTCTAAATTATCCTTCAAAGTTACGTCGGGAAGATAAAGAGATCCGATCGGCGGACTGTGGTTTTCATATAAGTACTTATCTATCTATTGCAACACACAAGAAATGAACGAAATCTGTCTCTTGAGCGCCCTTACTAAGAAAAACGGGCGCTTTCAGGAAAGTTCACAATAACGTGTTCGTGAAAAGTCTTCGTGATAGGTTTTGCTCGTGTTTTTAACACACAAATTTTCATTGAAAAGTGGTGCACTTGACCCACACGTCTTGCATGACGTTTAAAACGAATATGGAAACGAGCTCTTAGCCTCAAATGACACGGAACAACCTGTAGGTAACAGCACAAAGTAGTACTGACACAATTTCAAAAAAAAAACAACAACAACAAAAACCCGTAGCAAATTACGAGTGCAATTTGTAGTCTTTCAAAATTTTTCAAGTGCCCCTTTATAAGAAACTGCACGAGAAATCATGTTCTTACCTAGTAATAACATACATGAAAGGCATATCTCAAAGGCAAGGCAAACGAAATTTTGACAGCGTGCGCGCTAGTTGTAATTTGTATTCATGTTTCAGCTTTGGACTCGTGTTACATGGCAAATGCACTTGATTTCAGCCAATCAGAAGCGCGTAAATTTTTCGCGTATATTTTTTAGTATAAGTAACAACATGATTTCGAGTGCAATTTGGTGTTAGCAAGAACAAATAAATTTTTCAAAGACAACAAATTGCATTCGTGTTACAACTTTGCACTCGCATTACATGAAAAATGGACTTGTTTTCAGCCAATCAGACGTGCGTAATTTTTTCAGGTATATTATTACACGCAGGTAGAGAGTGAGATTATTTCGGATCAAGTTAACGACGAATAAACACCGACCCGACAAAAATCAAAAGGAAAGGCAAATGAGAGGTTTGTAAGCATGCCAAGCGCCAAAAAGCAAAGAAAGCACTCGACTACGTCTCGTGTTTCCCCCAGTGTTTCTAGCTGCTTGCTGCTGCTTTACAAAAAAACAAAGCTTCTTTTTTTGTTAACGTCACTCATTCACGCTTGAGATTATTGTCATTTGAAATATTTGTTATTCTCGGCCAGGTAGAGGCTAATTTCTACTATTTCACATTTTATCTGCACTCTGCTGTAGTTTTGAGAAATGAATACATCAGATGATGAAGTGGATAATTTGGATACCTATCAAGAGATTATTTACAATCTTCTGTGAGGCTATCCAATTGAGATGGATTTCACCAGAAGTTTAAAACACGGTTTCTGTTAATTAATCGATTCTAAGATTAAATTCAAGGACTAGATACTTGAAAATTCTCAAAAAAATTTTCATCAATAGCTGGAATTCTAAAATTTTTGTACACAAATAAGTAATTTTATCAATTTAATTAATAAATGTCTTAGCTTTTGAGGAGAAAACCATATTGAAATAGAATGGTCCTAGAGATGGTGCTTTTCAAATTTTCTCTAGAGTTAATTTTTTTTAAAAATGTTCATACGTGTAAAGTTCGGGTAGTCTGTTTAATTTCTCACTCCTTTAATTTTTTTTCCCTTAGCTCTTGAGGCTGAAAAAACATTAGAAGTATTTTTAAACATTTGTCTTTCTCTAGGTCAAAACTCGTTTCTACATCCATTATAAGTCTTATAATCTGATAATAGACGTTTTCTAAATTCGAACGTTTTTAGATAATTTCAACAACAACCTTGAGGTCTGATTGCTAAAGTTCCAAGCCCGAGAAGCAAACTAAAAAATGCCACCAAAATTGGTATTTCGCCAAATTGTTCATATTTCTACTTTACAGAGTGGCATTTTTTCTCGTAAAACCTCATTGTCAAATGTGTCAGCTTTTGGCGCTGTGACCAAACTCGAAGAGTTTGCTTCAAAGAACGATTGACATTCTAGAAGATTTTTCTTTTCTTCCATTACAAGAAATTGCACGAGAAATCATGTTGTTACATAGTAATATACATGGAAAAAGGCATCTCTCAAAGACAAGGCAAACGAGATTTTGACAGCGTGCGCTCTATTTGTAATTTGCACTCATGTTCCACCTTTGCACCCGTGTTACATGACAAATGCACTCGTTTTCAGCCAATCGGAAGCCCGTAAATGTTTCATGTACATTTTTAGTATAGGTAACAACATGATTTCGAGTGCAATTTAGTAGTAATGGTTGGCGGTATAGCGTGTAACCAATCAGAATCGAAAGATTTGTGAACGTGATGATCATTCCTGAAGCTGAGCGAACGCCGTGTAATGGTGTTTACGAGTGAAGCGAAATAAGAAGGTAAAATTGTATTTATTTTTTTTATGATAAGATGGCATAACCGGAAAAAAAATTTTTTTAATGTGGGAATATTTTGTTTTTTTAGTGAATAAAATTTTTTTTTTTAATGTGCGAATTTTTTTTTTTAGTGAATGAAGTCGATGACCGTGATCGCCGTTGTTTGGAAGAGTGTTTTTCCCTGATTTTATTTCATGTATTATTTATTTCATTGTAAAAAAAAAAAAGAAAAAAAAATGTTAATGTGAATTAAAAGAAGTTTTGTTTGATTGAAGAAAATTGTTTTAGATGAGTCCTTTTATGAGATTGTTTTTTTCTCGCACGTGGTTGCTTTCTGTTCTTGCTGAGGGTTGGGCAAATGTCTTGTCTGATTTGAGGTTTTTTTCATTTTTTCAACGACTCGACTCGACTCGATGAAATACAATCACAGTTTTTTTCCCCGTTGTTGTGAGCGCGGGAGTTGGCTTTGCGCGGGTAAAATGAGAATATATATATATTTTTTTTGTGTTTTTTATAAGTAAAACGTGACAAAAAAATGATATAAAAAACTTTTTTTTAATCGTTACCATATCATAATTTTTGGTTACTTCTATGTACAGTTTTATGTCCCAAGTGGAATAAAAAATTTCCAAAAAAAAAATCATAAAAGTCAAGAATGTGAATTAAGATAAAAAAAAAACTGTTTTTTATCATCTTCAAACACATGTTTCTGAATCCGGTATAAACGGCTTTGTCCCAGGGAGAATGATAATAGCCTTTGAGGAATTCAAGAATGGAATTGATGTAGTATTCTTTATCCAAGAGTTGTATATGAAGTTTGGTGATTTTATCTTCATACTTTTTTTTGTAATATGAAAGTATTCATCTCTGAGTTTTTTGATAAGTTTTTTGACTTTTTTGCTGACTTTTTTCTTGTGACTCCTTGTCATTGTAACCACTTTGTCCAGTTTCTTTCAAATGGGTTGTGGTTGTTTTCTGGTAGTTTACTGATAGTTTGTACCATATGAAATTTTTCCACGACACAATGAGGATACTGCGGTTGATTTGCCCAGTGTTTTACGGTTTCTGCAGAGGGATTGACGTTTGAATCAAAGATGATCCTGAATGTGGTATCGTCTTTATGAGTTGGGATAAGTAGAAAGTACGTGTGTTTGATTTCAATATCGTTGTTGTAGAACTTACAAAAATAAAGATCCAGATAAATATGGTCCATGATGCAGTTTTTCATGATTTACATTTGGGAAGTGGATATACATTTATATCCATAGGGAAATGATTGATATGTGTCATGATCAATGACACGTTTATCAAACACCAGTTTGTATTTCTTGTCTTGTGCAACTGAATGAAGAGTTTTCGTGGCTGTGCATCTTGTGATTTTATAGGGGGTATGGAGGGAAAGGGTGCGTGGTACATCTTCTGGTTCAAGTATTTCATTTAGGACTAACTCTTTCATGCTATTAAAATGTAAGATTCTTTGCCCGCGTGCGTTGAGTGTGAGTCCTCTCACTTTGCATGTTTGCTTTCCTTGTTTTGTGTTATAAGCATAGTTTTTAGGTCCTGCTGCCACGAACTCCACAATATGGTCTCCCTCGTCGAGTTCATTGATAAACTGTCCGAGATAATTCCCGGTGGGAATGGTTGCTTGAGTGGGTTTCTTTGTGTAAATAACTGAATCAGTGTCAAAATATAATACTCTTTCTTGTAATGTGTCAAGAGCATCATAGAGCTTGAGCCGAGCATATGAGGTGGTGAAGCATGCGATGAAAATATTTACATTTGTTTGAACGGGAATGGTTTTTTCTTGGAAATTGTGAAAAACTTCGACCATATGTTCATTGACTATCTCGATTCTGTGAATCACTTGTCTATCATCTGTGATGATCTGAAAAAATTCACTTGGTTTTGTACAGCTGGATACTTGTGTCTGATTGGGGCGTTGGCCAAATTTGCCCCAGAAAGAGTTAAGCATGAGTTTGGCCAGGGAATGTAAGCCAAATTCTTTTCATTTTGGTTGGGATCTAGTTGGATGTCTTGATGTGTTTGATATTCATGGAGATAGTTCCTTTTCTTTTCTTCTGTGTCGCATTCTGTTGGCCATCCTGACGCTTGCTGTTTTAATTTCATGAATGTTTTAATGTAAGGGGAAATTTTTGCTTGTTATGAAAAACTAAGCGCCGTTTTTTGTCAAGCTCCTTGTTTCCCTAACGTCCGTGCAATTGCAACTGCAATTGCGGAAGAAGAACGTAACAGCACTTGAACGGAGTGCGAAGGCTTGTGTTGAGCCGGCAATTTCGTGGTTTCTGAGAAAGTTCAATGTCGATCTTCGGGATGTAGTGGTAGTACTCAAGGCTGTCAGACTATTCTGCCCCGTTAGGATCCAGTGGCTTAAGCCCACAAAGCATTAGTAGAGTCTCTGAGAGCATTTCCTTCCCTGGATAGTGATACTACCATCGACGGTCTCAAAGCCGAGCTTCCTGCCTACTTAGCTGCCGCTGAAGATGTTGTTATCCCAACTGAAGAGAAGAAAGTCGATTGATGGTGTGGGCACGAGGAGCAACTTCCTCGTTGGGCTTCCGCAGTGAAGCAAGTTCTCCTTGTCCAACCATCGTCTGCTACGTCAGAAAGAGTATTTTCAATACTGAAGGCGTCCCTCAACGAGCAACAGAATTGTGCTCATGTTGACTACCTCGAAGCCAGCGTCATATCACAGTACAACAAGCGCTAAGAACTTCGAACATTAATTAACTGTTTATCTTTGGACAAGTTTTGACTGTATCAGAAGTTTTATAACAAACAATTGAACACTTTTCACGTTATTCAGTTGCTGATACACACATGATGACTGAGTTTCTACGTTTTGCTTGAAATTAAACAAAGTATTTTCTGCTACCAAAGTAGTATTATTTTGAGAATCGAGCATAATTTGAGCATTTTTTTGGCGTAAAGCGGAATTTCTAAGAGCATAAAATGCCAGTTTAGTAGCATAATCGGGAAAAGCCCAGACCCTAAGACGTTCTCTGTTTTGAAGTGCAGGCATGAGTCCATTCAACGTTTTAATGACATAAGCAGTGACTTTGGACATGTTTCTAAAATGAATAAAACAATGGAAATATGTTTATAAATTCTAAGCAGACAATAGGTAACCACAGAAATACTCTAACCAACATCTTTTTATATCATATCCAGGTTTTAAATCAGCATTACTGAGCATAACTATCAAGTGCATATTTATTTCTTTTCCTTAATTTGTTACTGTAAAGTTTTCATTAATATGCGTGAAACTGCTGCTCGCCTCGACCAGCTGTTACTATCTGCGAGCAGTCGATATCAAGCTGTAAATATAACAGTATCAACTCAACTGAATTGAGTTGAATTAATATGAGTTTATGAATTTTAAACTGACAATGTGTAACAACATGAATACTCTAACCAACATATTTTTTACGTCAAAACCAGGTTTTTAGTCAGCATTTCTGAGAGTAATGATGAGAACTCTGTTTCAATAGGTAAAAGTAAAATTGAAAGCCTAGAAATTATTTGACCTCTGTAGCAGTGTGACAGTTTCTATTTTTCCTTGAAACGGAATAGTTCCGTTGAGTAATCTTTGGTTACATGCATGAGTCAATGTTTTAAAATTGCTTGAAAACCAGATGGAAGAGTTCATTTTATCAACTACATTTCTGAAATAAATTGTTCCGTGTCTCTTGCTTCCTCACCCTGTATGTGTCTGGATGAAAGAATATAAAGTCTTGATTGCTCTCAGGTCGGTAAGAGCTAAATCTTACATCACATTTTGATAGTTTTTAGCCTCAAAGTGCTACTCATTCGCAGACATGACACTTTGTATTGGCATTAAAGCATTTCAGTACAAAGTGATTCAAACTTTACAAAATCATCCAACAAGCTTCTGGACAGTCACGTTTTGTGTATTTTCAAGGAAAAATAAATCTATTTAAAGTTGCAATCAATTTTTACAGGACGAGAAAGCAATAAAATTCAATAAAATTTCCCAGAAAATAATAAACTGCGATAGTCGTTTCTTGATATCTACTGCTTATTTTGACAGATACACAACTTGCTCTGACACTCAGGCTGAATGTCGGTGAATGTTGTAGCATCCAATGCCCTGATTCTAACTCTTCGAGCAACGAACATTCAAAACAAATATAGCTTTAAATGGCTGCACTCAAATGAACAACGGATATTTCACAGGAAAAAATTACTCACTGAAGAATTTATCTAAATTTACGTATGTACTAACCACGCCATCGAACTACTGAGGGAAAATGGCTAAGTTAAACATTTTCATTTGGCACTCTTCCCCTACATCATGCCTGACTAAAGTATTCTTTGTTGGAACACATACATATTGGGACGGATGCCATAGTTCAAAACCCACATTGTTTGTAATATTTATTCCATTCTTACTCGCAAGCATGCCAACGTAAACATCGTCCAGTCTGAAGAACGGCAAGGAAGAGAAAGTGTCAACAAATGCACGTACAGCATCGTGAGATAAAATGTATCCAAAACCGGGGCAAAAGTCTGGATATCTCGTCCTGCTATATTCCTCGTAAGTTACCTTCTATTTGCCTTTCCTCAAAGGAACAGGATTTGTGTAGTGATTGCCAGCGTAAAACTTCTTTTTCGGCGTGGTGGGTGCGCTTAAGAAGGAGAGAACTCTTGGAACGTGCACGAACACGTCGTCATCCAATTTCAAAAGAAACGAGAAATTGCAATACGTTACTGCCCATTCGAAGCCCATTTGTATCTTTCGGGTTTGATTCCAGTAGTGGTCATAATAGTTAGCTCGCACGAGGTCCTTAAGAGCTTCATCTTCGTCAAGCAACACGTTCGAAACTGTTTCATTCCATGTCTGGGCTACCAGAAAAACTGACGTCCATCTTGGTTTTGCGGATCTTTCAAATGCCCATGTTTTACGAATGTTATTCCTTCTTTCGAAATTACCTGGAGCGGAGGAGATAATGATAAGAAGATCGTAATGTTGCATACAAGATCTCCTGGTTATAAGAAATGATTTGTAATGAGTTTGCGAAGTAGAGGTTGTCGTGTGATTCATTTTCGGTTCTCGTAATTGTGTGGGCTGCACGTGGTTTTCGACATCTAGTTGTTCACGAACAACGTCAAAAAAGGAGTAACGGGTACTCCATATAAGACCTAGCTGGAAAGATACACAAATTGCCATCACAAAAGCTAAAACCATCAAAACTCTTTTTCCATGAATTCTGATCATTGTATTCCAGCAAACCCGATAAAATTGCACATGTACACGCACGTGTGCACGTGTACAAAAAAGCATGCGGATCAGATGTCAAGGTGAATATGCAAATTTTTTTTCAGCGCGTGGAGAGATTTCATGTGACACGATGAAAAAATATAAATGAGGAAAAAAAAAGACAAAACTGAGCAAGGGACGTTTCGGAAGAAAAGCTTTTATTCAAAAAAACAATTTTTTTTTTGATTTTCTGTTAGAACCGAGAAAACGAATGAATTTCTATCGTCTGTGAAACCCTAATCGAAATAAAATTCATTTGTTTGCTTAGTTCGATGTTTACTTGACTTCACGCCTAGAAATATTGCGCAGCGTTATAATCAAAATTACTGAAAAGTTCTAAGTTTTAACGCAATGTCTTCTATGAAACAATACTTTTTGGACATCTCATTACTCATTCATGGTATTTTTTCGTGCTTTTGAAGCTTCATAATGTCTCTAACTCTCGCTTGAAGTCCGATAGTTTGGTTTTTCGATTTATGACTATAATTCGCATCGCTTTACAAAATTGTAACGTTGGCGACTCGAAAAGTTTAATTTTTGTTGCTTTTAAAACCGTAATGTCCATTATTATTTGATCAATGACTCCAACCCCGAGAGAGAATGGTATTTTGGTGTATTCATTGTACACATGGAGGGAATGAGAGAACAGTTAAAAGGAAGAGATTTCGAAGAACATAAAAACTGGGTATTTAATACTCATCCTGGTAAAGTACCATCATTCAAACAGTTAATGAGGGCGGCTTTAATCGCGTTGGTGAGATGTTGCACTAAAAAAAATTTTACTGTGAGGAAAAAAAAAAAGTCATGGGAATGAAAAAGAGAAAGAAAAGAAAGTTGGATAAAGAAAATAAGTTGGAACGGATGGTATTGAAGACGTATTATGACTTTTCGAATCCAGGTAGTTATAGTGGATTGGAAAGGTTACACAAAGCCACAGGTGTACCTGTCAAAAAACTCAAGAGTATCATGCGGAAGAATTTAATTTACTCTTTGCATAAACCGGTACGAATACGTTATACAAGGAATCCAACTGTAGCTAATAGTATAAATCATCAATGGGCAGCCGATTTAGCAGATATGAAAAATCTCAGTAGATACAACAAAGGAGTAAAATATCTCTTAACGGTTGTAGATGTTTTAAGTAAATACGCTTGGGTGGTTCCTATGAAGAACAAAACCGGTGCAGAACAAAAACGCGCTTTTGAGTCTATTTTGAAAGAAGGGAGAAAGCCGTTACGTCTACAAACGGATAAAGGAGGTGAATTTTACAACAAATCGCTTCAAGAATATCTCAAACAGCAAAAGATCAATCGTTTTAATACTCAAAGTGATATAAAAGCTTCTGTGGTAGAAAGATTTAACAAAACCCTCAAACAGAGATTGTACCGAGCTTTAACAGCCAATGCTACTCTCAAGTATCTGGATTTTTTACCAGATTTAGTCAAAGGTTATAACGCGTCTGTACACAATGCTACAGGTGTAGCACCTAAGAATGTCACCATGTATAACGATGGAAAAGTGTGGAAGAAATTGTACAGTAAAAAATTGTTCGGTGCATCCCGTAAAAGTAGAAAGTCTACCTTAAAAGCGGGGGATAAAGTCATGTTGAGCAAGGTTCGTAGAACCTTTAAGAAAGGGTATTTACCAGGCTGGACAGAAGAAATATTCATCGTAGATAGAGTATTAAATACCTTTGTACCATCTTACAAGATCAAAGAATACGATGAAACACCTGTCAAAGGTACGTTTTACGAGGAAGAGTTGCAAAAAGTCGATATGGGTGATAAAGACACGTTTTTCCGGATCGAAAAAGTATTAAAGAGGAAAGACGGGAAAGCTTTGGTCAAATGGAAAGGTTGGCCTTCCAAATACGACAGTTGGGCAGACGCGAAGGAAATAGTCGATTTATGAGTCATGCAAGGTAATCAGGACACGTTTTATCTCACACTTCCTAATAACGGATATGACACTATCTACAGAGATAACACTCCAGGGAGATTCAAGGCCAAACTTCTCAAGACGATCTCTTTGCCGGGGAGAGAATGGAAAGTGGCCTTGTCGAGCATTTCATTCCCATCTGCCTTATCTTCAAGTATTCGCAATGATTACCGAAGCTTGGTAGACTTGGATTTCATGTGTGGATTAAATCTTAGCATGGATGGTGTAAAAGATCACCACGGTGATCTCATTTCCAGAAAAGAGTATTGGATCCAAGGCAGTAAGATGAAGTATGAAATGGGGAGAAAAGAGAAAGATCTATCAGCTTCCAAAGATGGTGTGGATTTTTGGAATAGAATGATTGCTTTACTCATTTACAGACTGCACAGCAAATTACTCACCAAAGCAAGTGGTATTATAACCAACGATAAAACTTTGCTTTCAGAGAAAAAACATTACAGATGGCCAGAATTTTCATGGGAAAACGTGGGTGGTACATACAGGTTGAAGATGGACAATGGTGGGATCGATGGAGCATACAGATCTGGACGTGAAAATGCTTTCTACCTCAATCTAGAAATAGCTAAAGCCTTTAATTTAATCATGCCTAGACAAGATGGAAAATATGATTCTTATTATCAAGGTTATGAACTTACTAGTCATGTAACTGTGGAACATTTAAGAGATCCTATAAGCCAAACTTTAGATTGGCTTGATGGTACTAAATTATGGGAGATCATTGATGCAAAAGAATCAGGATTTAAAGCAGAAGGACGTAGTAGCACTTCCAAATTTGTGAAATTTGAAAGTTCAGTCAATTGGTACTTTTACGAACTGGGAAATGCCTATTACAGTCCAATGTATCAAAATCGACCCTTGTACGTGTACACGGATTTGGTGCAGACACAGTTTATGGGTAGATCGGAAACAGATCTTTTGAGAGAAGTGGAATACGACGGGTCTATGAATGGAAATGTCATAAAGAACAGTTACGAACCTCAGAATTTACAGCTTATTCCTGTTAGAAAAACATGTTTGATATTGTAGAAATAGGAATCAGCGAAGTCGATGGAACTCAAGCTGAATTTGTAGGAAATAAAAACGAAAATACTGTATTCACGTTATGTTTCAGAAGCGTGTATATAAATAAAACCCTATTTACCAAGCAACACACACTTTTGGTTTTATCACGATGTGATTACCAAGATGAATTTCTACCTGACATTACCTAGCGATGCAAGTTCACAGATTTATTCTGAAAATAATCCCGGTCATTACAAAGTCACACTACCAAGAAATATTTTTTTACCAGAAGGTGATTGGGAGGTAGCGTTGGCTAGTATTTCTTTTCCGGATATGGTGCCTCGAGTGGACGATTTTATAGATGCGCGAATACCTATATTGGTTCGCGCGAACATACTTACTAAGATCACCAACAGCGACGGAGTACCCATAGCCGTGAAAAGATGGAAAAATAATAGGTGGCAAACAGCCCTAGACAAGAAAGGAGCTACTCAATATTGGCATAATGCAAAGTGTAATGCCGTGGTGGACTTGCAAAAGTCAGATTGTACGGTATTTCCTACTACCGTACGAAGCGGGTATGAAATTTGGTCGCGTTTTATAGATTTAGTCACGAATCAAATGTACCAGGAGATGGCAGATATCTACGACTATGGCGCAGGGTATATGTATAACCGAGGAAGGACGTTTGAAGGATGGAAAGATGAAAGTGGAAAAGGGAAATTTCCTCATTTCGAATGGGTGTCGAATGCAAACAGATACGATTTGAAGATCAACAATGAACATGTGCAATACAAGGATGTGTTCGACCCCGATTACTTGCATCCTGTTCCAGACCGAGATAGTCGATCTTTGAAAGAATTGACGAAATCCTGGCTAGCTAATAACCACGTAGACATTGAACTGGAGTTGGCTAAAAAATTCCACTTGATAGAAGAAAAAATAAAAAATAATGTCACTAAAATCCCATGTTTTTCAAGTAGCGTCAGAATAGAACATTTTAGAGATCCCAATTTGAATTTATGAAAATCCACGGATGATCCGTGGAAAATCGTGGATATTCGATGGACTATGGTCGTGGGTCGTTACGTGCGATTCTATTCTTATGTCAACTGGTATTTTTCAGGTTTGGATGAAAAAAATCTATCACACCTATGCGGATCCTAAGAGACGCTGTTCGTGTACACAGATTTGACACAGACTCGGATCGTGGGTGGTACAGAAACAGATTTATTGAGAGAAGTCTCGTTCACTAATAACGAAAAAGGGAAATATTTATTTGAACCGTTACGTTTACAGTATTTACCTATTTGTGAAAATGTCTTCGACAGCGTAGAAGTGGGAATCAGTGAAACCGATGGCTCGCAAGTAAATTTCAAAGATGGACAGGCGATCTTGACCATCAATTTTAGAAGAAGCGGTAGTGGGTCATCTGAAATGTCAACCTAAACGCATTTAAGAAAGTGTGCCTCTGTGAAAAAAAAGAGTAGAAGATTTTTTTTCTCTTGGATATTAGACATGGAAGTAAGCGATACTTGTAGTTGGAAAAGCGATATTTGTCCTCATCGCGTTTATAATTTTACCACCACTACGGAAAAATCTAAAGTGGAAGGAAGACAGTCGCGTTTCTTAGGATTGATTCTGGGAATGGATCCTCTCTCTGCGCTCAGAGCTTCAGGACAGATAGCCAAATCGTTTCACAACGGACCTCATTACGATCAGATTCAATACTGGAGTGGTACGAGAGAGATAAACAGGTACCGCGCGGTGATGAACGTGAAGAATGTGGTGGATATGTACGAATTTCTACACCTTCTAGAGGTCATTTGGCACGGTGACGATACCCCTCGCATGTACCACGGAAAGCCTGCAGACAAAAACGAATTCCAGAAGTTTGCCGATAGAGTAGAAAACGTTTTTCGTTGTCTCGTTACGACAGAGAAGAGGGTATGGATACTGCTTACTTAAAGACACGTCTGATGAAAAATTGGCATCGATTCAGAAAACTCGGAAGACGGATCATGAAAAACGGATGGTACTTGACTGAATTGTGGAAAGCCTATAAAGAATTCCAAAAAAAGGACCTATTTTCTGAAAAAATTACAGCCGTGACCAGTTTAACGCAGTTGAAACAGCCCAGACGCAGATGAAAAAAGATGGTACCGCACGGGCAAGTAGAACGTGTACTCGTGATAATGATCAACTCTATTCTAAGAGAAGTCATACCTACTATAAAATGTGTAAATAGCCGTTTTAAGTATGAAAAGTTATCTCATTCTGTAATCAATTTACTTTTGTTGTTAAAGTTCATTCCTTTTTAAAGAAATATATATCCCATGACTATAAATACGAGTGGTGATTTAATTTTATCATTTTTTGGCAGTATAGAGAGAGAGAGAGAGAGAGAGAGAAACCCTAAACCCAGCATGCAAGGTGGAAAACTACGATATTATAGACCGGGAATTCAATCTGGACGTGGATTGGGTGGAGTATTGCGTGGAATAGGAAAAATAGCGAGTACAGCTCTAAGAGGAGATGTGGGACCTGTACTCAAATCCATCGCTCGAAAAACCCTAATAAATTACGGAAAGAGAAAAGCCAAGGATTTTGTTTTTGGTAAATTAACGGGTGTGAAACGTAAAAAGAAAGTCCAGAAGGAAAGTGGAATGAATGGTATAAAAAGGAGAAAAAAAACAGCAAAACGTTTGAGTGATCTTTTTACCTACTGAAAAAAAAATATGACACGTGGAAGAAAAAGGAAAAGACAGAAAGGAGGAATCATACGTCCTTCGTCCATAGTACCGTTTCTTGGATCTTCTACCATAATGCCAGGCGCATACCTGAATAGGAAGAAGAAGAAGAAGAAGAAGAAGAAGAAGAAGAAGAAGAAGAAGAAGAAATAGAAAGGAAGAGGACTACCGATAGGACAGATTCTGGGAAAAATGGGACCGATCCTTGGAGCTGTAGGACCAGCGTATAAAATAGGAAAATTCTTAGGCCAGAAACTCATAAATAATAATAAGAAGAAGTAATAGGAATATTATAACAGAGATTTTTTATAGAGTTGACTAAAAAAGATATAAAAGTGCTGGATCATTTCATGGAAAAAAAAGAATGGATGAACTTCCTCTAAACAGAGCTTCCAATCCCTTTAAAAATCAAGGTTACATGCTGAGATTAGCCAGACAAAGAGGTGGTGGCATGTTAGGACGTCGTAGTAGCGGTCGTCGTCGTCATCGTCGTCAACGAAGATGCCAAAGAGGAGGACGAAAGTTTTCGGCCGCCAAGGTGCCGATATTTGGAACTCTAGGAACAGGATATCAAATAGGAAAATTCCTAGGTAAAAATCTTTTTAAACTCATGGGTATGAAAATGAAGAAAAAGTATAAGTATAGGTAGAAAAAAAAAGTCATGAAAAAATCACCCACACGTCGCAGAGAAGTATAAAAAGCTTTTTAGTGAGCGTTTCTTCATCAGTTCTTGAAAGATGAGCATCGTGTTCGGAGGCAGCGAGGCCTCCTCGGCCCACTTCAAATCGGGAGAGGTTGAACATAGTGCTTTAGACCTTTTTACAGTACCACCTACCAACATCACTTACAATGGATACCGTATCGTGGAAATCAACCCAACCAGTGAAAGTATTACCCCTATAGAATTCGTGTTACCAGGCAGCCGCGAATATATCGATTTTAGCCGAAGTTATTTTCGTATGGATTTGATTCTGAAAAAAAACCGATGGAGGAAATCTGGCTGATGCGTCGCAAGGTTGGTTGGCTCCAAACGCATTTCACACCATCATCAAACAACCTTCCATCTACGTGAATGGGACTCTGACCACCGAACAAACAGACACGTACGCTATGGAACAGAAGATGAGGAAACGATTCTCAAACCTCAAGGGTATTACTCAGCTCTAAATTATCCGCCTCACGACCTGACGGCCAATCAAATCGACAGTGGTACACCTCATGCCGACTACACAGCGTTATCGAAAGAGCGAAAAAAAAGCAGCCGACGGACTCGTGGAAATGAAAGAAAAAACCACGGGAGGAAAAACTATTCAATTGTTTGGTTTACCTCATGTAGATTTGTTCAATACAGGTAGATTACTCATACCGGGAGTAGATCTCAAAATGAGGTTTACACTCAACGATCCTAAATTCTTCATGAATGGAATTGATACAGTAAACACCGCCGTCAGGTTACAAGCCGGTGATATGAAAATGAAATTCTATGCCTGTATGGTCAAAGTCAGGTCAGACGTGTACAATAAAATCGCTACAGCTAAACTGCAGAGGAATCTGGATGTGTATTATCCCACTGTCAGATCAGAAATCAGGACCTACACCTTGCAAAACAATCACAGTGACTTTGAAGCTACAGACGTATTCAACGGAAGAGTCCCGGACCGTGTGATGGTAGGCTTAGTCTATCAAGATGTTTTCTCAGGCAATTACGCCTACAACCCTTTCAATTTCCCGAAATTCAATGTAAGTAGCGTCAAACAGATTGTGGAAGGGGAAGAGTACCCGTATTAACCTTTGCAACTTAATGCAGCCAACGGTCAACTAGACATGTCAGGGTATCACAGACTTATTAGTGCCAATTATTCAGCCTACCAAGGAAAATGTATGATCAAACCAGATCATTGAGGAGACGATCATCATACCACATTATACATGTGGGATAATGTCGCCTCTGGATGTGCAGACAGTGTACAATTGAACCCTAAACAAGAAGGACGTGTCAAAATCGCCATTACAAAGACAGCTGTCAATTCGTTAATCACCGTCATCGTCTACGGTGAATTCGAAAACATGATGCAGATTAAACCTTCGGGTAGTACTCAGTACGACATTTACAGTGAAACCATTGCAGGAAGAATCCAGTAAGAAAGAACAAGAAGAAGAAGAGGTCATGGAATTCGTTCCATTTACTACAGAACAATTATCTTATCTCGCCAAACAAGATCCATGTCTAGCACCTATTTTCGAAGGAGTGTTTGCAGCCGATGAATTACCAGGATTACCAGAACAACATGGAAAAAAGAGCTTACATCGTCAACACCGAAACATCAAACAATGCAACAAGATATTACATAACTACACAAACACGCTCAGGGATAGATGCCACCGCATACAAGATGAATTCAATCAGCCGCAAAATAATCTCGTCAAAGACTGAACTGTATATAAACAACACCCTATCTCATTTCAACATTAACAATCCTATCATGACCTGAGAACGACAACACGCCGCGCGTAAACCAAAGAAAAGAAGAAGAAGAATCATGGCCAGAAAACGGCAACACGCTGCACGTAAACCAAAGAAAAGAAGACAAAGAGGAGGGAAAGTTGACATACAGAAAAAAATCGAAAAATTAGGAATTGAATTTCATCCCTTTTCACTCTCAAAACGTAAAAGATATCAATATCTGGGTCCTGGAACATTTCTCAAAAAACGACTCGCACGTGGTGATCCTGGTATTAATCGCTTGGACAGAATCGCCAAACAACATGATATAGACTATTCCAAAAAAACCGGACCCATTTTTGGAAGAGCTGTCAGCTCCGCCGAAAAAATAAGAAAAAATGTATTAGGAATATCATAACCTTTTGTAAATAACCATTCCTTTTTTTCAAACTCTTTTATTTTGTCTACTTATTTTTTTTCATCCATGTTTACAATAAATGAAAAAAGACACATAAAAAACTTCTTTCATACCATAAATTTTTTTTAATTCCATTCAAAAAAATTGGAATCAGAAAAAAAAAACAAATTCTCCTACAACTCAACCAACAAACAATCCAATTCATTCATAAAACCTTCTTTTTACAAATCAACAGGAAAAAAACCTTCCTCTTCTTCTTAAAGAAACAAGACACAAAAATCTTACAAAAAAACAACGGAAAAAAAACTGTGATTGTATTTCACCAAAGCATTGAAAAAAAATTATCAAATGAATAAAAAAAAAACCTCAAATCAGACAAGACATTTGCACATTGGCTCCAATACAAAATAACATTTTTTACAGTGAATTATAATAACAAAACGAAATAAATATCATCGCATCCACATGTAAAACGGCGCATACAAAATGTATTTTGTCATCGTGGCAAATGGCCGACGCTTGCAAACTGCTTTTCCCATTAAACTAGTTACCAATAGCGCGCGGTTCTTGTGACGTCATCAGAATGGAATGTGAAAATCCTGCCTTCTGATTGGTCCATTTGTACCACTCGATTAAAGTACTCGATTCTGATTGGTTACACGCTATACCGCCAACCATTACTACTCAATTTGGCGTTAATAAGCACTGGTTAATATTTCAAAGACAACAAAATTGCACTCGTATTACATGAAAAAATGGACTCGTATTCAGGCAATCAGACGCACTTTTTCATGTATATTGTTACCCGTAGATGGAGAGTGAGATTTCGGATCAAGTTACCGACGAATACACACCGACCCCAGGCGGCGTGCGCACTCCGATTGCGTTGCATTGTGGTAGCTCCATTTTCAATATGGCGATGAAAACGGTAGAAATCAGCAGATTTTGAATGAATATTCCGTAGAAGTTAGGCCGTTCCTTTTTCTTTTCACCATTGGTAGATATAATTTTATTTATTCTGAATGCAATTAATGGTGCAATTAAACGAATTCGGCACCTCACTCCATTTAATGTTCTAATTAAAGTTTATAATAGCCTTGTTCAACCACACTTTGATTATTGTAATGTAGTGTGGGGAAACTGTAACAAGGGCCTTTCTGAAAAACTGCAAAGGCTTCAAAATCGGGCAGCTCGCATCCTAATGTCTGCGAGCTATGATAGTAATTTAGATGATTTGTTCCGGGCACTAGGGTGGCGAAGACTCTACTATCAAAGATTGGAACAAAAATCTATCTTAATGTATAAAACTTTACATGGTATGACACCAGATTACCTGAGATCAAGATTTGTATATCGTGACAATATAAGTGCTTATCGTTTAAGGAATACGGAAAACAAATTAGTTCTTCCACAACCTCGAACTGATTATCTTAAGAGAAGTTTTTTGTACAGCGGAGCTCACTTGTGGAACGATTTACCCTTAGACCTAAGACAAGCGTCTTCACTGACCGATTTCAAATCTAAATTAAGTCGCCACAGTTTAAAGTAATATCTTAATTTTAAGTAAATTTTAGACACGGCCTCCATGAAAAGCAGATTTTTATTTGTTTCTTTTATTTGAATTGTTATTATTAGATTTCATTATAGTTAGGAAGATAGATATACCTTTAGATAATTAACAACTGATGGAAATACCGTGTATAAATAAAGTTATCTTATCTTATCTTATCTTATCTTATCTTATGTATATGAATATGGACCCCCCTTTACAGATTTGGACCCCCCTACCAAACTTTCCTCTTAAGCATCGTTTGTATCATATTTAGTAACTAATTCTATTTTCAAACTTTTTGTCGATGTTCTTTTCAATCACAACACAGCATTCCTCAATAAAGGTAAAGAAAAACAGCTTTTTCGTTCCAATCCTGCCACATTTATTATAGCGAGTCGTACAGTATACGCAAGAATTAAATGCGAACAAACTACTGCATTCGAACCATTGAAATTGTAACAATAAATCTTTGCTCCCTTTGATGCGAATCAACATTGATACGAAACGTCATAACAATAGTGGAGACTATTGCCTCCAGTCTCAAAATCAACTCAGTCTGATTATCTAATTAAATAACATTAAACAGTTTCTGAACCAGAACGAATTCGAAGTACCTACCCCTACTACAAGTCGTTCGTAAAGCCTATGATAAGAAAACTATTGGAACTCTCAGCTTATTTTCAGATGCAAATCAACATTAATGTTTATGTCTTAACAAAAGTGGAGACGATTACATCGAACTCAGTCTTATTTTTCAATTTTAACGAGTATTACTTGTTGAGGGATCTGACATAACAAACTCGCACTTTACAATGTCGTCGCAACACTTGGGCATTGAACAATAACAAAATAAATTAGTGTCATTAGTTTGTCTCTTACTGAATCTAGCGGTGTTCGACTATCGCGGAAAAGGTTTAAAAACGACCTTTCTCCGAACATTGAACTAAATGCTTGCGCATTATTCCTTGGTCAAAAGAAACATCGGACAGATCATTTTTTTCAGCTGCCAGTTCGTGTGCATTGGCGATACGCATATTTTGAATTAAAAACGTACTTTAGTACGCACTGAAACGTAAAGTATTATCTAATTCTACGAGAACGTTAAGGATGATGTTTTCACTCAGTTCTGTTGGGGGGGTCCAAAGCCGCGGATTTGAACCGGGGGTCCAAATCTAGACGGGTCCAAATCCGCTAGAATACCGGAAAACAAAAGGCAGTCGATCGTTAAAAGGTGTTGATAGGCTTGTGCGACTCCTGTCATTCCCTTGCGCTTTTAAATCTTTTGACCCGAAAACCTAGCTGTTATGAAGATATCTTCTAATGACTTTCCTTTGCGATGTGATAATAAGAGTTAGTTTCCTGTCTGTATGTCAGTTTTCCTGTCTGTATGTTCTTGAGGCAAAGCCGGATGGGATTGTGCAACAAAAGATAATATTTTCATGTGTGCGCGCTATTTTCTCTGTTTTCAAGTACATACTGTTTCTCCCCCAGAAGATAACTCCAGAGATGCGGTTTTCAAAACCCTGTTCTGAATATTCCCTATTCTTTTAAGCATATTTGAAAATCTGTACGTTCTTTTAATAAACGTTAAGCTTGACGAATTCGGGCTTCTCCTTTCGCGAATCCCATATTTACGCCTCTAAGTGCATGACATAAAAAAATAGTTCGTGTATTAGAAGGTCGCTGTCCCTTTGTAATACGTTTGCATGTCAAGGGTCGATTCCCTGTTAAATAACTCGCGAATTAGATTTTATTCACATAGCCATCAGCTGTGAGTGTGACTTCTGCCAAATGAATAGATTCTTGGGCACGGCTGCAGTTTCAATTCTTTCTGAATCTCTTCAGTAGCCTCCTAACAATGAATTTGTCACGGAAAAATAACAGGAGTCGCGGAGGCCTGCAAACACTTTTTAACTTTCGAAGGAACGGCAACAGACAGTGAATCCTCATTACATTCCATGTTTATTCACGCTATCTTGCTGCTACCAGAGATGTTCACTCGACCGCGACAGGATGCAAATGACTCACTTTTCGTTTGACAACCATGATGCAACGCAAATCAGAGTGCGCACACCGCCTGCGCCCACCCGGCAAGTAGTATCAGGAAAGGCAAATGAGAGGTTTGTAAACATGCCAAGAGCCAAAAAGTAGAGAAAGCACTCGATTACGTCTCGTGTTTCCCCCTACATTTATTTTGTGCTCCAGCTGCTTGCCGCTGCTTTAAAACAAAACAAAGCTTCTTTATTTGTTAACGTCACCCATTTGATATTTAAATGGGGCAATTCACGCTTGAAATTATTGTCATTTGAAATAATTGCTGTTCTCGGCCAAATAGAGGCTAATTTTCACTATTTCACATCTTATCTGCACTCTGCTTTAGTTTTGAGAAATGAAACACATCAGATGATGAAGTAAAAAATATTCCGCTCTTGTTTTTTAATTTCTGATTGGTCCATTCTTTCTGAAAACCAATGACTGGCGTCAAACTCTGTGCAGAAGGCGTCTGACATAACGTTCTAGGATGATAAATGTTTGCAGCCTTGAATGCGACTTAACTAAACATTATCCATGGTCCTTATTACTTTTCAGGGTTGATCGGAGCCAGATGGTTTTATAGAACCCCAAAACAAACAATAATTTTTGCTTAAAACGCTTTTGCTTAAAAATTTTCTTAAACAAGAAATTCAATGAAATTGTGGTTTTGGATCTTCGGCTGGTTCCTCTGCATCCTCACGATGGTTGTAAATAGATACATTGTCATGGTGAAACCTTTGAGATACTTGACTTTTATAAAGCGCCGCCCAGTCATTCAAATGGTTTTTACATCTTGGGGAATTCCTTTTCTTTTCATTCTTACTTTTTCTTTATTGTCAGTTATACTCAAATCATTCGAACATACGATGACCACCGTCGGCTATTTGTGTTTGCATTTCGAGATAATAATAATAATAATTGATATTTAAACAGGGTGACCCCTTCAGTCGCAAGACTGGTATCAACGGGAGCCCTGTATAACATAAAATAAAAGAGAGTAAAATAAATTATATATATGTATACACATATCAATAAGAACCAACTGATATAAAAATTAACAATGTTCGATTTCAGAATGTTCTAAAAATAGCCTAAGAATAAAAAGCGGAGATAGTCGGGAATCGTTCCTTAGGAGAAAAAGTCTTAATGTTCATCTGAAGACTATTGAATGTCATTGCACCATGATAGTAAAAAGACTTTTTAGCGACATCTATGAAATGAGATGAAATTTAGGAAGAATAATGTCAGTGATTGACGATCTAGTACATCTATGTTGGTTGTCGCTCTGGCTGCTTAACATGAAATAGTCTTTAAAGTATGACGGAACTTCTCCAACCAAGCACTTGTTAACTAACAATGCACAGTGCTTTTCCATAGTTCTTATAAGAGGCGGCCAGCGTAAGTTCTCAAGTATTGATTCCGTGGTTATGTCAGGTTTAAAACCGTATACGATTCTCGCAGCTCGTCGTTGCAGGCGTTCAAGAGTCTTTCTGTTAGTGCTTCTCAAAGGGGAGAAGCACCTATCACAATAGCTTAATATCGGTAGCACCGTGGACAAAAAGATCTTATTTGCTGCTTCCGTGGTTAAACAACCTCGTAATCGGGACAGAAGGCCAATTCCGCTGGCAACTTTTGACATTACATAATTTATGTGATCGTTGAAAGATAAACACTCATCTAGTAAGACTCCAAGATATTTGAAAAAAACTTTACTTGGCTAACTTTCTTCCCTTCCATGCAGAGCGGACTATGAGATTCAGATCTCATTAGCCTCTGCCGAGTTCCAAATACATCCTACTCAGTTTTCTTTAGGTTAAGGAAGAGACCATTCGCTGTTAGCCAGTTTGAGACAACATTGAGATCAAGACTTAAGTTCAGCTGTAGTTGGTCAATGCTTGAAGCAGCAGAAAAGATAACAGTGTCGTCGGCATACAACATAACACTAGTCAGACCAACGGCTAAAGGAAGGTCGTTTATGTAAATAATAAACAGTAGAGGCCTTAACACGGAACCTTGAGGTACTCCGCTACTGATGTTAGCGGCAGACGAAAGGTGATTTTCAATGGACACGCTCTGAGTCCTGTCAGTGAGATAGCTCTCAAACCACGAGAGAGGCTGGTCTTGAATTCCATATCTAAACAACTTGTTTAAAAGACCATCATGAGGAACAGTATCGAAGGCCTTTTTCAGGTCGATAAACACTACCCCTGTCAATAGCCCTTTGTCCATATGTCCACGAGTTTTATCTGTAAAGAAGGTAATGGCCAACTGAGTTGAATGATTTGCGCGAAAACCTGATTGATATGGCGAGAGGAGGGAGTTTTCTGATAGGTATCTATGTAGCTGATGGAAAACAGCTTTCTCCAGAATTTTCGACAGGATTGGTAAAATTGATATAGGTCTGCAATTGTCCAGATCATCTTCGTTTCTAGATTTGAACAAGGGTACAACCTTTGCTTGCTTCCATTCGATCGGGACCGTACCAGATTTAATGAAGAGATTTACCAAATGCGCTACACAGTCAGCTATCACAACTGCGCTGTCCTTTAAAAGTCGAGCTGGTAGACCGTCTAGACTAGTGGCTTTCTTGAGTTTTAGGCATTTAAGTTGCTTAAGCACAAACGGCCTACCCATTGCTGTGAACTCAAAGTGTTTCTTTGTAAAATAACTCCTCAGTTATAGATTTAAAAACTGGTCTTGCATACCTGCACGATTCAAATAACTTGTTCACAACAGATGTAAAGAAAGAGTTGAACAATTCTGAAATGCTTTGTATATCAGTAATAATCTTGTCATCAGCTTTGATACATGTCGGCATAGATTTCAGTTTCGCGTCCGGCAATATTTTCTTTACAGATCTCCAGAAAGATTCAGAATCGCTGCTATTCTCTTCGATTAATGATGTTTTATAGCTTTCTTTAGCACGTTTAAGCGTTGCACTGACTTTATTCCGGAGTAGTCGATATGCAGCCAAATCGGTGTGTAATTTTGATCTACGGAATTTCATGAGACTGGCATCCCGAGCTCTCATCATCTGTTTGATTTCCAGCGTAAGTCATGGACAATTACGACCTCTTATTTTTTTGTCGTTTAGTGGAGCGTGTTTGTAACACTCAACCGTAAAGTTGTACTTCCACAAAGACCAGGCTTCATCGACGTTAGTCGAACTCGACACAGTATCCTACGGGACTTTCTTCAAATCACTGCAGAAAATTTTTGGATCGTATTTTGTATAATTCCTGCACTTTATCACACGAGGTTGTTCCTTGAGGTTGTTTATCTTTCGAACTGAAATTAGCATATTATGATCGCTCAGACAAGATTCAGCAACTACGGCTCGAGAAATGTTTCGTGGATTTGTGGTGGCAAACAAATCAATAAGTGTAGCGGTGGTTGACGTAGTCCGTGTTGGATCATTAATCAACTTTGTTAAACCAAAGGATTTTCAAATCTCTTTCAACTTTTTGGTTTCGAAATTGGTTTCTTAAGCAAATAATCACAGTTGAAGTCCCCGTTGACAATAATTTCTTTTCCCTCAGCCGTAGCATAGTCCAAGCTGTTGTATAAGCGATCCATATAATCTAGGTCAGGCTGGCTAACTGACTCTGATGGTGGCCGATAGAATGTTCCAAACAGTAAGCCTTTAGATTTGGGCAGAAAGATCTCAATCCAAACAGATTCATCAATCTCGAGGTCCGATCGGCGCACAGCATTAATTGACTCACTGACGAACACTGCTACACCGCCTCCTTTCTTTACCAATCTATCTCTTCTAAAAAAGTGTAAAGCCAGGCAACGACACTTCTGCATCCGACATGTTACTATTAATGATAATCTTGTGCCAAATGTTAATCTTTTTTCTTATATCCATGTTTCTTGTTGTTTACAATCTGAACTCTTGGGATCTCACTGTAGCCAGGCAATTGAATTTTAATCATCGTGTCGTTAAAATTCAAACTCAGAACAAATCAGCTGTTAAATGGGTGGTTTTGATAACGTGTGTGTTTCCATTGTGTTACGGAATATTTTTGGGTTGTGGTTTATTATTATTATTATTTAACTGGTCATAAATGTTGTGACGATTTTTATTACAAAAAAACTCTACAAGTTATTAACTACGGAATAAACTGTAAATTTTACGTTTTCTTCAAAAGAGATATAAAGCAATAATGCGGAAGGCTTCTCTTCAAAAGACGTCGTTATTTAACAACAGAATAGTTCCGACGCAAGAAAAACATTAGCTGATGGATATACTTAAAACTTTCCTAGATCCCGAGGACTTCCGGTTCAGAATCTATTCGTGACAGTTAAAAAGCTTCCAAAGAAACAAAGATAAGTCACCTGTTTAAGAGAAGCACTGTTGATAATACATATTCTCTAATATTCAAGACCATAAATCGATTATTTTGAGGCCATACTTTACTAGAGAAAATGTTTTTCTCAAATTAATCATTTAGGCCGGTATGTATTTAAGTCCTATAAACATCTGGTTCTTATTACTACGAGCTTGCGTTGTATATTTTAACGATATAGCGAAAAAAATTTCATTTTCCTCCTCAATTTTGCTGTATTTTTTTACAAAAGTTCGCCAGTCCACTGTATTGTGCTCTTGTTGATGAATTACATGATAACTTTGAAACGATAAATGCTGGAAAACAACTGCTGAATTCCCTGAATTTCGTCTACGACAGTCGATTTGCATACGTGTACTTCCCCATGAGCTGTGTTTAATTTAGCGGGGAATTGCACCTTTGTTAGTAAAAGCCTATATTGGATTCATTGATATAAATACTTTTCATTTTCCCTTCTTCATTTGGAAATTTTTCACATTTGGTAGCCTAGGTAACAATGATATAACATTTCCAACACTTATGCCATGAAAACTTTTCTTGGAGATGCTCGCTAAGGAAGACCTTCGTTTGACTAAAAAGTATATTATTTGTTTAATTTAGCGGGGACTTGATCATCTCCTTAAATAGACAATACCGATATAAGATTAATTGATATAAATGCTTTTAATTTTCCCTTTTGCATTTGGAAATTTTTTCACATTCGGCAGCGTAGGTAACAATGGTATAACATTTCCAACACTTTTTTATTCCATGAAAACTTGGAGATGCTCGCTAAGCAAGACCTTCGTTCGACTAAAAATGAAATACTTGACAAGTATTCAAGTCATGTAATCCATCGGTCGCATGTCAAGAGAGATTGTCAAAGGTAAACGCTTTCAGGAAATTTTTACAAAGTTACGTTTTCTTGATAAGTCTTTGTGAAACGCTTTTAATTTCTGTTTGTGTGTTTAGCAAACAATTTTTTAAAGAAAAATGACGCACTTGACCCACAAGTCCTGCACATGATGACCTTTAAAACGAGTATGAAAACGAGATATTTGGTTGCAACTGATGTAGAACAAGTTGTGGATAAATATATTTTCTTAGACGTTTTAGTGTGTAGTATCGCTGAGTATTTTTGCGAGTTGTGCCGTATTTTGACGAGCCCGTATGGCGAGTAAAAATACAAACAACGCCGCTTCCGAAATGCTTTAACGCTTGACACTAACGATTGATACTTTTGAGATTATTGTTATTTGAAATATTTGTTGTTGGCTAAGTTTTGTTAATTTGCATCCTATTTGCCCTATCATGTTATACTGATTGTCTCAGAAAAAGGCCGCCGTAATTTACACTGACGTCTGTTTACTGGTTTTCAAGAATAATGGACCAATTGCAATCAGAAATTGATAAAAAAACGCGGAACCTTTTTTGACTTCATCTTCTAATGTGTTTTAATTCAAAGAAAATTACGGCAGTCCTTTTTTGAGACTTTTTGGGATGCGAATTAACAAAACTTGTCAGACGCTTCGTGTACGGAGTTGAACTCCGTGCTCGAAGCGTCTGACAAGAACGTCCTTAAGTGATGGGTGTTTGCAGCCTCGAATATGACTTAATTAAACAGCATTTATTGCCATATTAACTTTAACGTAGGTTGGATGGGGCCAGATGGTTGATTAAAAACTAGATATACACACAATTACATTTTTCATCCCTAAAACCTTTCAAAACACTCTTGGCTTGACCGAAGAAAGAAGTCCTAGAATATCCTAGTCCTAAAGAAAGTCCTAGTCCTAAAAAGTCCTAGACAGACATTTAGAAGAAATTCAATGGAAACGTGGTTTTGGGTTCTCGGCTGGTTCCTCAGCATTCTCACGATGGCTGTAAATGGATTTCTCATCCTCCTCGTCTGCAGTAAACGTCAGCTTCGCACCAAAACCAACGCATTTGTCGTTTCTTTAGCAGTGGCTGATTTTTGTGTCGGGATGATTGCTGTTCCTTCACTCTTTCTCTGCGGCCTTGCAACCGAATGCACTTCACGCTCAAAAGAAGGATTTATTGTGATGTTTGTAAGGGTTTTCATTGTTTACAGCTCTGGAGCAAACTTGGTTTTTTTAGTACTGGAACGTTTCTTTGCTGTTGTAAAACCTTTGAAATACTTGACTTTTATGAAGCGCCGTCGAGTCATTCAAATGGTTCTAACATCTTGGGGAATTCCTTTTCTTTTTGCTGTTACTTTAGTGTCCATTAAACTTAGTGGAATCGATCGTGCCCGGACTGTGCTAGGCTACTTGGCTTTGCTTTTCGAGATTATCTTGTGCGTAATTCTAATCTTTTTTCTTGCATCCATGTTTTTTGCTCTATACTCTAGAGATCGCGCTTTAGCTAAGCAATTGCGGTTTAATCAACCGGTCGCTAGAGCTAAAACTCAAAACAAGGCGTCAGCGGTAAAATGGGTGGCATTGGTAACGTGTGTGTTTCTATCGTGTTACGGAATAATGATGCGTTGTAGTTTATTAATGTTAACTGATCAAAAGTGTAACGATTTTCATTACAAAATACCTCTAGAAGTTATTAACTCTGGAATAAACCCTATAGCTTATGCTTTCTTCAAAAGAGATATACAACATGAATGCAAAAAGCTCCTCTTCAAAAGGCGTCGTTAATAAACAACAGAATAGTTCCGACACAAGAACAGCAGAGTAGTTAAGGACAGCCATTAAAAAGAAATTCAGTGGAAACCATGTTTTGGGTTCTCGGCTGGTTATTCTGCATCATCACGATGATTGTAAATGGATTTGTCATCTTCCTCGTCTGCAGTCAACGTCAGCTTCGCACCAAAACCAACACATTTGTCGTTCTTAAGCGGTGGCTAATTTTTTCATAGTTAAGTCACCTGTTTAAGAGAAGTAGTGTTGATATTACATTTCCTCTAATATTTAAGACCACATGTTGATTATTTTGAGGCCATACTTTACTGGAGAAAATGTTTTTCTTAAATTAATCATTTAAGCTCGCTTGTATTTTAGTCTTAGAAACATCTGGTGAGCTTGCGTTGTATATTTTAACGATAAAGAGTAAAAAATATCATTTTCCTCCTCAATTTTGTTGCGTTTTTGCAACAGTCCGCCAGTCCACTGCATTATGCTCTTGTTGATGAATTACATGATAACTTTGAAACGATAAATGCTGGAAAACAAAAGTTGAATTCCCTGAATTTCGTCCACGACAGTCGATTTGCATACGTGCAACTTCCACATGAGCTGTCACGGTTTTAATTTAACGAGGAACTGGCCATCATCGCTGTTAGCCAAAGCCGATACTAGATTCATTGATATAAAACTTTTAATCTCCCCTTTTCGTCAAGAAATATTTCACATTTGGTAGTCAGGTAACAACATTACATTTCCAACACTATTTTATCCTATGAAAACTTTTCTTGGATATTCTCGTCAAAGAAGATCCTAGTTCGACTTAAAATGAAATATTTGATAAATATCTTAGTCCTGTAATTGGTCGGTCAATGTCATCAAATGCAAACGCTTTCAGAAAATTTTAGAACTTTATGTTTTCTCGATAAGTCTTTGTGAAATGTTTTTAATTTTTGCTAGTGTGTCTAACAAATTTTTCACAGAAAAGTGACGCACTTGATCCACAAGTCTTCAATATGATGACCTTTAAAACGAGTATGAAAACAAGTTATTTGGTTGCAACTGATGCAGAACAAGCTGTCGATAACAGCACAAATTACACGGAGATGGAAAGTGAAATTTCGGCAAAGTAACCGACGAAAACACCAGGCCGGCAAGTAACAACAGGAAAGGCAAACAAAGGTCGGAATGCTCGCTGTTCCTTCACACTTTTTCTGCAGCCTTGCAACCAAATGCACTCCGCGCTCAAAAGAGGGATTAATTATGATGTTTGTAAGGGTTTTCATTGTTTACACCTATGGAACAAACTTGGTTGTTTTAGTACTGGAACGTTACGTTGCTGTTGTAAAACCTTTGAAATACTTGACTTTTATGAAGCGCCGTCGAGTTATTCCAATGGTTCTAACATCTTGGGGAATCCCTTTCCTTTTTGCTCTTACTTTAGTGTCCATTAAACTTAGTAGAAACGATCGTGCCCGGACTATGAGCAGCTACTTGTATTTGCTTTTCGAGATAATCTTGTGCGTAATTCTAATCTTTTTTCTTACATCCATGTTTTTTGTTGTTTACAATCTGAACTCTAGAGATCGCACTTTAGCTAAGCAATTGCGGTTTAATCAACTGGTCGCTAGAGCTAAAACTCAGAACACTTAAGCGGTGAAATGGGTGGCTTTGATAACGTGTGTGTTTCCATCGTGTAACGGAATAATGATGCGTTGAAGTTTGTTATTTTTAATTGTTCAATCGTGTGACGATTTTCCTTACAAAAAACCTCTAGAAGTTATTAACTCTGGAATAAACCCAATAGTTTACGCTTTCTTCAAAAGAGATATAAAGCAAGAATGCAAAAGGCTTCTCTTCAAAAGGCGTCGTTAATAATCAACAGAATAGTTCCGACGCAAGTACAACAGAGTAGTTAAGGACAGCCATTAAAAAGAAATTCAATGGAAACCGTGTTTTGGGTTCTCGGCTGGTTCTTCTGCATCATCACGATGGTTGTAAATGGATTTGTCATCTTCCTCGTCTGCAGTCAACGTCAGCTTCGCACCAAAACCAAAGTGTTGGGGTGATCACTGCTCCCTCTCACTTTTTCTGCAACATTACCACGATGGTCGGTTGCCATGGGTTTTCCTCCCGCAACTCTGATGCGCGCTGGCGCAGAAATCATCAGCGGCAGTTGGCACGAAAAGTAAAGGCCTATTCAAAAATGGCGGCAAATGATAACAGCGCGAGCACATCAAACAAACTCTGTTTAAGGCACTTCGGCATGGAGGATGAAACAGAGAGAGGAGACCGGTTTTGGAATACCAACTCCGTAGAGATGAAGTTCTCTGTGGAGAAAGAATGGTTGAGGAGGGTTCGTTTCGCAGAAAATAAACCTGATTACGGGATAAGAGACCTTGATCCCGTGTTGGAAGAGCTCACAGGCAACAAGTTGGAGCTTGTAGGTCCCTTGGTGGATGGCTTCCTAAAGGAGATCGGGCTCTCTATTAATGCGAAGCTCGCTCGCTCTAGAATGACCGGTCTTATGGCGCCCATCACTCTCTTTATGCCATTTCAAATCTTTAAACATATCTGGGTTTTAGTACAAGGGTACGGGGGAAGCGCGGACACAACCAAGAATGGTTAGAGAATAACGCTAACTTTCCAAAGGCTCGACACTGCAGAAAAAATTTGGTCTCCCGCGAGATTTAAAGGAGAGAATTTTCTCAAGAAGCGGCACTTCGAGAAAATCCCCGAGGATGGTCGCGTGCTTCAAAGTTACAGCGGCAAGTCAATTGTTGTTGTAACACCAACTACGCCGCTGCAAATGGTTTATTCAACAAAACAACAAAGGGTAGTAACCACATTTTGCTTGCAGCGCTATGATCGAGAAGGATTTGCAAAGGACTCAAATTTGCAAAAGCTATTGAATTTGAACACTATGTAGCCTGACAGTTAATTAACAGTAGGACTTGCTAATGTTTTGTTAGACCTTGTCACGAAACTTCATACATCAAAAGAATGACAACCTTGAATGTAATCTGAAACAAAGTTCTAAAGGAAACATGTTTTTAATACAAGCAGATATTTTAAAATTTAATCTTCGTATCTTGTAGACTGTAATACATTGGAGTGAATAAATAGAATTATGGTTTTACCTAAACATAATAGCTGAAAGCTTTTTTATTATTTGACTAACAATGATGTCTGACTCATTTATGAAATTATCTATCAGTATACAGAATTACTCCTTTTAGATACAAATTTCATTTATCTGTGTATACTTCATCTTACTCTTAAAACTATCAAGCTGCAAATTCGTTTACCTTTTATTTGAGACAAATCCATTAATAAAACAAATGTATTGTGTCCACATAAGCAAAATGCTGGGTCACTACTTATGGACCCTTTGACCCCTTACAATGTCTAGAATCTAATTTCTTCTTACAATATTAACCCCAAATTAAACATAAGGTCACAAGAATGGGGGAAATAATTATTAACTAATGAAGCTCTTGATTATTTAGCAAATTCTCCTTGTCAACACCTTGTAAAATATATTGAGAACAGTATAGAGAATATTCATGCTATTGTTGGCATGTAAAGGCTTAAGTGGCCAAACCTTTAAGTACAAAATTCCATAAATTCATTAGAGCAGAAACCCTGCCTCTAAAATGCAAGTTAGTAAAAAAAATAATGGGTTTATAAAGTTTTAAATGTAATATATCAGTGCATACCAAGTGATATCAGTGACAACAGTACTTTTGCATTTGGACAGGTTTAACCTCTCTGACAAACATAGCTAATTTAAAAAACTTTGCACCAATTTAAATATATTTTTCTTATGAAGTAGGTATGTTACTCACATTACTGGCACACAGAATTTGTTGAGAGCCTAGTTATCATTCTCATAACAAGTATGCCTTATTGTGCACCAACTTGGCCAAGAAAAATAACTTTAAAATCAAATATTTTGAGAGATTTAAACTGTTGATTAAAAAATAATTCAACTACCCCTCCCCAGCCAATGCACCTTCAAGGCGCTTAATTAGAATTTCCTTAGTACCTGCAGTGCTTAAAGTTGGCTTGATAGCTACCTTTCTTACCTCAGTGACATTGCAGAACTTTAAATGAGACGATAATGATAGGTTATCAGCAAAGCGAGTATTGCACTATTTACAGACAACAGGTTTTAGTGTACACAACACTGATTCTGTCAGACCTCTGCTGCTTGCACAAGTCACAAGGTTAATACTAGAAAAACAAACTTGACAACTGAGCAAATCGTTTTCTTTATTCCTACAACAATTACAAACATTTGATTGGTAACGGTGTGGTGGAGAACGTGATTGGTAGTGTGAGGTATAAGAAGAGGGCATTGGTTGATGTTCTGGGAGGTAAAATGAGCGAACATAATTACTTCGCATTACTTGCCACCATTTACCAGTGGCAGTACTAACATTTGACCGGTTAGTTAAGGTCAAATCTTTCTTCACTCCAGAATGTTTGGCCTCTTTAGCCTGCAAGGAGACAATGCCATAGCCCACCCCATACCCTGTAAACAGCAAATTTGCATGATAGGGAATGGCATATCCAATTGTCCATGTTGTGACATTAACACTGGATGAAAAAAACAAAGACATCAGGTTAAAATACATACTACACATTTCTTTCAGTTCTGCAACCTGAGCAGAATTGGTCTCTATTCTATTAAAAAGCCCCCCAGCATTCCTCAGATACTCACCTATCTTGCTAAGAGCCAGTCGTTGGATTGTTTGTGCCTCTGTTTCATCTTCATTTTCTAAAGTGTCAACTAAACGGTAGTAATATCGAGCCAATGCAATAGCTTGATTGCCAATAAGCCTAACTGGTAACTTGTTATACCTGTTAGTTTCATCACTAAAATGTTCTTTTACTCTTGAAGCCAAGTATCCCAGTCCACACCCCCCCTCACCTGTTGCATGCCTTACATGAGGAAAACCTGTCTTCTGCAGGTATTGTTTTAGGTCCTCCTCTGATTTCTGCAACATTCCTGCTTTCTGGCGCGCTCCCCAACACTGTCTATATCAGAAACCCTCAAAAGAGTCTTTTGGGGTTGTCCCTCCTTAACATCTCCATCTCTATTCCCTATAGGTGCTGCCAGGGCAGAAACAAAAGGATCAAACTTTCCTCTTCTTACTGCTTCTAAATATAGGAGATCAATATAATGCTGCCAGGCATTGATCTCACAGCGCATGGGTTCTGGCCTTAACTTGTCTGCAAAATGCCCAATCCTTGGTAGACCTAGCTGTCGGATGCCATTTTCAACCATAAACTGCAATTTTCTGAAATTTTTATTTTTTTCTGAAAGGTTTGGGGGAAGAGAGGCGATAAAATTGTTTACCTTCTCAGTATTAGAGGTTCTCATTTCCATAGTGTAAGGCTTCCAGGTGTCATCTTTACCCACTCCAATACTACCCCCCATAGTGTTCATGTTTCCTTTATGAACATTTGCATATGGGGAAGGATATGTAGCTGCCTGGTTGAGTTCATTGGCAGCCCAGCTCTGCCAGGACATGTCTGCTCCTGGCTGAAATTCAACAGTGCACTCCTTATCACAAACAGTCTAAACATTACCTTCCAACATTTTCATCTCTTCAGTGTGCTGCTTCCAGAGGTCATGCATTATTTGATCTTTCTTTTTTACACTTACACAGTGGAGGAGGTACTGGAAGTCCCTACTTCGTACCTGATCTCCAAAGTTCCAGCACACCATACTTCCTATTGACATTGTCAGCTCATTTGTTCCGGGAGCTCCATCATCTGAGAACTGAAAAATAAAATCATTTTCATTTTCATTGAACCAGACAAGTTTACGAGAAAGATGGGGAACTCTCAAGTGCAAATCAATAATCATAAACACCAGGCCAGTGACTGTGCGAGAAACACCTAATACCCCTGGGATCTGTGTGACATGACCAATGTCTAAACTTTTCACAAACTTGTCAACATTGTCATCTGAGAAGCTGAGCTTGGGTAACCTTAAGTCAACTCCAAGACATTTAATGTTACGTGGCAGCCAGACTTCTTTTTCAGCATTAAAAAATGAACTTTGTGTTTTACAGACAAGATTATACTTTCTTCTAGACAAATAACTCTGATATTTAAGTGCCACAGACTGTTTCAGTACTTCTTCTGACTTCTGAAAATCATTAATGGCTCTCTCAAAAATACCCTGAAGAAATCGGCCCCTCTTATAACTACTCATTAATTTGGTCATGGTTTCATTACTTGCATTGGCAGCCAAAAAATCCCATGCCCCATACAATGAAGCTTCAAAACCCCCATGAATAAATTCTAAAATGCTTTTAGTTTCTTCCCTTCTCCTATATCTAGTGCTCGACTTATAATCATTAATCATTTCATATGATGTGCTAGCAGCACTCCTTCGTCTTCGGGAATAATCCTCTTGCCCCAACAGCTTTTTCACTTTCTCATATGCCTCCTTTAGTTCTCTCAGTGTCTCCTCTGCTTCACTTATTTCTTTGTCTAGTGTCTCTTTCTCTCCTTTTGATTTTTGCAGTGCTCTTTCTATAAACAAGGATAAGGAATCATCATCAAAATAGTGACAATTCCAAAACGGCAAATAAATGAATAAATAATAATCAATTCCGTTTATCTTGCCGCAACAAACCCACTTACAAGTAGGAAACTAACCTGATTCCTCCACTAGAGAATCTGTCTCCCTTTGTAAAGCCAAGATATCTTGCTCCTTCTTGGATAAAGCATCTTCTTGGACTTGAAGATGGCGAAAGTTGTCTTGGAGCGTTTGGCGCTCCTTATGAATGTTAAAAATGGGCGATGTTTCCCAGAAACGATTTACTTGTCGTTTCGAATCACATTTGCCCACATGGCCTTTCTCTTTGCTGCATTTTCGGCTTTTTCTGCAACATTTACGGTCTCCTTCAGGGCTACAGATGAAATAAAACACTCAACATTGAGCCTGAGGAAATTCAAGATGGCGGCCTAAACTGATCAACGGAGAAAATCGAGTTTACAGGACAATTTCTTACCTGGATTCCTCCGAAGAAATTGGCGAAAACGACGCCATTTACACCAAAGTCCACTTTCAACTTTCGATTTATGGCACGCTCGGTAACTAAACGGTCAAAATTATACTTTTCAGGGAGGAGGACAGGTATTTTGGGTGTATTTTCTTCGTTTTTGTTCTGCGTTTGTCTTAATAGTGGAGCCCCGTAAGTAAAAAATTGTTCTCTCAGTACCAGGACTCTAGAAATGCAGAAATCACAGCGGTTGTGTTGACGTATTGGCTTCTGTAAACCCGTTGCTAGCCGGTAGCGTACCTATCTTAGACGAGCCGTTTCGTGGAGAAGTCATTCGAAAAACCTGATATTTTCTTTCTTCTGCCATAAGTGAAAGGCCATAGTCATTCAATATGAAAAAAAGAAGGATGGTAAGCTTTATCCAATGTAAAATAAACGACTGAAAAAAGCCCTTTAGCTTGACGCCTTAAATCAGCTCAAGCCGTGAACGCGTCATCACGTGACCTCTAAGATAGCAACGGGAGGAATTTACATAGCAACCGACCATCGTGTACAACCGAATGCACTGCACGCTTTGAAACCTTTGAAATACTTGACTTTAATTTGCGGCAGAATTTACTTTGGATAATGGTTTTTTCTTTGAACCATTGAAGCTGACTAGTATTTTGATGTAAGAAACATCTGGCTCTTAAAATTACGAGCTTGCCTTAGATAATAAAATAAAAAGAGTAAAAACATTTCATATTCCTTGTCAATTGATGTGTCCGGTTCAGTAACAGTTCGCTTGATCCACGCGTAGTTCAATCCGACGATACCAAACAAAATATGGTTAGAATCTTAACGTTGACAAGGAGCTGTGAGCAACATTTCGTTGGCATAGTATCCGTCAGTTCCTAGACAAAAGTCGTACTTCGGGAACTTTCGACCCTCAACAATCCCTTTAAAAACTTGACCTAAAGCAATTTCTTGTCCAGTTTTATTATTGATCTATAAACGAAGATTTTGCAAGGCAGCCTTTTGCCGCGGCAATCTTCATGTTTGTAGCACCGTTTATGACAATTTTAGCCATCTGTATCGTCCAACCTCCTCCTCCTCCTCCTCCTCCTCCTCCCACAGGAGATAAATGACGACCGGTCTCTTGGAGCCAAGTTTTGTTATAGAGAAGTCAAGAGAGTAAGTCAACAGTTGATATTCTCTTGAGAGGTTGAAATATGTAAGGGTCGTCCGCTGCTGGTACCCAGAAAGAAATGGTCCTTGTTAGGATGAGTGCGAGGTTATTAATTGATGCTCGACTGCACGTTTCTTTCTCCTTTCCCTTTCTTTTCTCTTTTCCTTTCACCCTTTATCGGAAATTGGAAAAATACACCCATTCCTTCGACCGTAATTCTCTTCGCCGAGACAAGTGCAATTTGAAATAAAGGAGAGACCTCTTCGCGAAATTGCAAGGGATTCCAGGAAGATCGAGCGAGTTAGTTAATAAAATAAAATAGAAATAAATGAGATAATTTGGAATTTAGCAGTGGCTTCTCGCAAGGCTACTATTCGTGCGCTGTCTAATTTAAATCTGGACAACGATCTTAATAACTTAAGAGTTATCTACAAGTAAGTTTTTGTATTGCTAAGAGTGCAAAGATATTTTCACCTCTTTATTAGAGTCTTAAAAATAGCCGATTATTGCTCACGGTTGTACAAAACTGACCGAAAAGCTCTTCGTTGTTAGTCAACCAGTCGTTCAAAATCGGAAAACTCATTTGAATTACAAATCATTTAAAAAATTAAAATTCATGAATTTGCTATCAGTCTTGCACGTGGAAAGAGCTTACAAACTAAAAAAAAGAAATTCAGCGTCTTTTTCAGCCAGTTTGCGGCCAAGAAAGAGATCATTTCGACCTTATTAGCTTGGTTATCGTCAGTCTGCCGAGAGCGGAGACTGTTTCTTTAAATCTGCATATCAGAGTGCTGAAAATTTCGACGGTGCGAATTGATGAATGAAACTCTGTCCCGACTTTTGCCAAGGTAATAACTTATGCATTACTACATAATGGATTGAAATACAGTGTTCTTGTTATTGTTGTTATCTTTGAACATTAAATTTCAGAGTGACATGTAGAGTGGAGCCGAGAACTTATTAGATAATACAGCACGTACACTGTAAGACGAAATCGTTCCCATTCGTAGCCGCCATGATAGTTTTCATTGAACCAAGTAACTCCTGAGGCAGCAGTGAGAAATTTGTTCGTTCATTGTTGTTGTGTTGATTGCTAATTTCCTTCCTATTTTCATTTTTAAACTTATTTCAAAAATATACACAATCCATCGTGCTCAGAGTTTGATTTGCCTTTCGACTGAGCAGAGATGATTTTGATAACTTTAAACAAATATTCTATAATGCATCGACACATACACACTTTTGTCATGTTCCTTTGAAAATGGTATCAAAATATTATCAAATTGTTTTTAACGTTTTGAGGTTATTTTTTTCTCATGACATAAATATTTACCATATTAGCGCTACAACCCCGATTTTGCCTTTATTTGCTCGGTAACCCCCTATTATATATAAAATTGCCGCCGTAAGATTTGAGATGAGTCGGGGAGAAGTTTGCCTTGGGCCTGGTAATGAGGTTACCAGTGCCAGGCCCCTTTCAGACTTCTGGCTGGCTCGCGTTGCTTAAGGTCTTTTACTTCTCGGCGAGCAAAGAAAAGCCAGCGCCCAAGTGATAATAATGATGGCGTGCTCGCATCACTTTCTCCATTTAAGTGTTAGATATCCATAGGCTGTTCGCCTTTTCACGGCAATTCATTTTTTTTTTTTTTTTTTTTTTTTTTTTTTTTTTTAAGGAAAGAGATTGCATAGTTTAGAATGTTCACCGCAATTCTTGATTTTCTTTATCCAGGAAAAAAGCCTGGACGACTTACACAACCAACACACGGAGTACCTCCGAAAATAAATTTTCTGTTCTCTGCTCAGTCGAAAGGCAGCCCCTGTAATGACCAACATAAGTGACCTAGGCACACTTATACTCAAACTGCGTGCGCAGCTGTTGGTGTCCCTTTGGCATCATGACCCTAGTACAAGGTACGTGACTCATCCTGCGCATGACATCATGCGTAATACTCATAACGTGTTCAAAGATTACTCGTCCTTTTTCTTCACAGGTGAGATGTTTCGGGAAACGACATTTTTCTTAAGGAATTCTTCGTTCACAGTACTTGAGACTGGAAAATGTGTTAGCGATAACAGGGATCTGTTGAATATTGCGCTCAGTCATTCACCTTTTTCCGCGCGTCAGGCAATTTCCTTCTTTTTGTCTAAATTCTCATTGGCTCCTTGTGATAGCTTCCTTGTCTCTGATTGGACGTTGCGGTGTTTTCTGTGTTGGTTTCATAACACGTTAGAGGAAAGCACTCTGATGGAATAAATGTTTTAATTTTTTTTTAATCTTTTGGACATCTGCGAGTCAGCGATGGGTTCGTATTGTTCCCCAAAAGGGTGCATTCGGCGTGCTGTGCATTCTGAATAAAGGTGTTCTCCTTAATGTAAGAAGAAGAGGAAAAATAAATTTTCAAACTGGCAGAGCAATCTGTTCAATTTTTAAGGATTTTAAGCGATTTTAGGCACTAATAAGAGATAATACAGGCGGTAAATTTGGCCGGTTACCGCCCTAAAGGAGAACACTATATGCTAAAAACCGATTGATTTAAATGAACACTTATGTTTTTCGAATCTTTTTTTTCAGTTGTTGGTAAACTTGTTCGCAGAGGTTATTAATTGCACTTGGCTGACTTTCTACTAAGAATCAGCTTTCTACAATGCGGAATGAATTCGTTACCACTGGACCTCGACATCACAAACAATATATTCTTATGACTTGTGTTATTAGGGCCGTAGCTAGCATGAGGCAAGACGAGGCGATTGCCTCGTCTTGATTTTGGCTTTTTTAACTTTTTTTTGAAGAAACGTTTAATTGAGAAAATAATCCCTAGAAAAAATTGGATCGGTTAAAAAAGCATTTCTGAGCCTCTAGATTTCAAAATTTTCTCGGGGGGGCATGCCCCCAGACTCCCCTAGCGGCTCGCGCCTTCGGCGCTCCAAACTTGCCTCGTCTTGTTCTGAAGTCTGGCTACGGCCCTAGTTATTTATTATGTAGTGCTTTGAGATACGTAACAAACGTATAAAACAGGGCTGTATTTGCAGGGCTAATATCTCAACTTCGCAAAGATATGGTAGACGACTCTCAGACTATTAACAACTGGCGACTTTGAGCAGTGTTATTTTTATAAATGAAAGAGAGAAAAATATTTTTAGGAAAAGGTATGGAGTCAGAGATGATCACGCGCACCTTTGATTTTTGTCTCAAGTTTTGTCATCTAACCCTTTTTTCGCCTCACCCCTTCCCCCCAACCTCTCTACTCACCGAACCGAACCGATAGGTGTTTATTTCAGTCTTCCCAATTGTTCGAAACCAGGTGTTTCTGAAGATCGTCTCGATGGGTTTAGCTAGACATGATCTACACGGCAGTGCTATCTCTTTTGAGCTTAGTTTCTCAGATTTGTTTGTTTCGTTTTGTTTTGTTTCCTAAATTATCCTTCAAAGTTACGTCGGGAAAATAAAGAGATCCGACCGGGCGGACTTTGGTTTTCATACAAGTACATAGCTGTCTTGAAATTTGCAACACACAAGAAATGAACGAAATCTGTTTCTCAAGCGAATTCGACCGGACCGCTCTTAAGGAGAAAGGCGAGTGCTTTCAGGAAAGTTCACAATAAAGTTTTCGTGAAAAGTCTTAGGTGACAGGTTTTGCTCGTGTTCTGGCGTACTTGACCCACACGTCTTGCATGAAGTTTCTAACGAATATGGAAACGAGCTCTAGCCTCAAATGACACGGAACAACCTGTAGGTAACAGCACAAAGTAGTACTGACATGATTTCGAGTCAAATTGGTGTTAAAAGTCGAGTAAATTTATCAAAGACCAAATATTTCACGTGCCCGTAGCAAATTGCGAGTGCAATTTGTGGTCTTTGAAAAATTATCAGGTAAGCCTTTGCACGAGAAATCATGTTGTTACTTAGTAATAATATACATGAAAAAGGCATCTCTCAAAGGCAAGGCAAACGAAATTTTGACAGCGTGCCTGCTATTTGTAATTTGTATTCATGTTCCAGCTTTGCACCAGTGTTACATGACAAATGCACTCGGTTTGAGCCAATCAGAAGCGCGTAAATTTTTCGTGTATATTTTAAGTATAAATAACAACATGATTTCGAGTGCAATTTGGTGTTAGTAAGCACAAGTAAATTTGTCAAAGACAACAACATTGCATTCGTGTTACAACTTTGCACTCGTTTTACATGAAAAATGGACTCGTTTCAGCCAATCAGACGCGCGTAATTTTTTCATGTACATTATTACACGCAGATAGAGAGTGAAATTTCGGATCAAGTTACCGATTGAAATGTTTGTAGCCTTGAATGCGACTTAACTAAACATCCGTTGTCCTAAGTACATTTTAGGAGTTGATGGGAGCGAGATGGTTTTATAAAACCCTTATATAAACAATTCTTTTTGCCTAAAACGTTCTTGCTTAAAATTTTCTTAAACTAGAAATTCAAAGAAATTGTGGTTTTGGATCCTCGGCTGGTTCCTCTGCATACTCACGATGGTTGTAAATGGATAAATTGCCGTGGGAAACCTTTGAAACACTTGACATTGATGAAGCGCCGCCGTGTCATTCAAATGGTTTTTACATCTTGGTGAATTCCTTTTCTTTTACTCTTACTTTTTCTTTATTGTCAATTAGACTCAATTCATTCGAACATGCGATGACCATCGTCGGCTACTTGTATTTGTTTTTCGAAAAAATCTTGTGCTTGATGCTAATCTTTTTTACATCCATGTTTCTTGTTGTTTACAATCTGAACTCTAAAGATCGTACTGTAGCCAGGCAATTGAATTTTAATCATCGGATCGTTAAAATTCAAACACAGAACAAATCAGCTGTAAAATGGGTGGTTTTGGTAACGTGTGTGTTTCTATTGTGTTACGGAATATTCTTGCGTTGTAGTTTATTATTTTTAACTGGTCATAAATATGGAAACGATTTTTATTGGAAATTAACTCAACAAGTTATAATCTCCGAATTAAACTGTTAAGTTTACGTTTTCTTCAAAAGAGATATAAAGCAATGATGCGGAAGGCTTCTCTCCAAAAGGCGTCGTTATTTAACAACAGAGTAGTTCCGACGCAAGAAAAACATTAGCTGATGCATATACTTAAAACTTTCCTTAGATCCCGAGGACTTCCGGTTCAGAATCTATTCGTGACATATGAATTTTTATCTAAACTGCTGTTCAGTTAAAAAGCTTCCAATGAAACAAAGATAAGTCACCTGTTTTAGAGAAGTAGTGTTGATAAGGCCACATATTGATTATTTTGAGGCCGTACCGTAAAAGGGGGCAACTTACGCTTAACACTGACCGATTGATGATTTTGAAATTATTGTTATTGAAATAAATTATTTGTTGTTGGCTAAGTTTCGTTAATTCGCATCTTATTTACACTATCATGCTGTCTGATAGTCTCAAAAAAGGACTGCCGTAATTTCTTTGAATTAAAACACATTAGAAGACAAATTAAATAAATGTTCCGCGTTTGTTATCAATTTCCGATTGCAATTGGTTTATTCTTCACCAATAAAGAGACGTCAAACTCCGCGCATGAGGCGTCTGACAAGAACGTTATTAAGTGATGGATGTTTGCAGCCTTGAATATGACTTAATTAAACAGCATAGATATTGCCTTAATTAACTCTTGCGTGGGCTAGATGAGGCCAGTTGGTTGATTAAAAACTCTATATAAATACAATTACATTCTTCATCCTTAAAACCTTTCAAAATACTCTTGGCTTGACCGAAGAAAGCAATTGAAAAGTCCAAGACAGCCTTTTAGAAGAAATTCCATGGAAACGCGGGTCGGGGTTCACAGCTGGTTCCTCAGCATTCTCACGATGGTTCTAAATGGATTTGTCATCTTCCTCGTCTGCAGTAAACGTCACCTTCGCACCAAAACCAACGCATTTGTCGTGTCTTTAGTAGTGGCTGATTTTGGTGTTGGGATGATTACCGTTCCTTCATTCTTTCTCTGCACCCTTGCAACCGAATGCCCTCAAGGCTCAAATGAGGAATTAATTGAGGCATTTTTAAATTTGTTCACTCTTTACGCCTCTGGAACAAACTTGGTTAGTTTAGTACTAGAACGTTATGTTGCTATTGTGAAACCTTTGAAATACTTGACTTTTATGAAGCGCCGTCGAGTCATTCGAATGGTTCTAACATCTTGGGGAATTCCTTTTCTTTTCTCTCTTACTTTAGTGTCGATTAAACATGGTGTAATCGATCGTGCCTGGACTATAGGCGGCTACTTACATTTGCTTTTTGAGGCAATCTCGGTCGTTATTCTAATCTTTTTTCTGGCATCCATGTTTTTTGTTGTTTACAATCTGAACTCTAGAGATCGCAATTTAGCTAAGCAATTGCGGTTTAATCAACTGTTCGTTAGAGCTAAAACTCACAACACGTCAGCGGTAAAATGGGTGGCTTTGGTAACGTGCGTGTTTCTATCGTATTACGGAATAATGATGCGTTGTAGTTTATTAGATATAACTGATAATTCACCATGTAACGATGAGTATTTCAAAATACCTCTACGACTTATTAACTCTGGAATAAACCCTATAGCCTATGCTTTCTTTAAAAGAGATATAAAACGAGAATTTAAAAGCCTTCTGTGCAGAAGGCGTCGTTAATAAACAACAGAATAGTTCCGACGTAAGAACAACAGACTACTTAAGGACAGCTATTAAAAGAAATTCAACGGAAACGTGGTTTTGGGTTCTCGGCTGGTTCTTCTGCATTATCACAATTATTTTAAATGGATTTGTCATCTTCCTCGTCTGCAGTAAACGTCAGCTTCTCACCGAAACCAACTCATTTGTCGTTTCTTAAGCGGTGGCTGATTTTGGTGTTGGGATAATCGCTGTTCCTCCACGCTTTTTCTTCAACCTTACAACCAAATGCACTCCACGCTTTGAAACCTTTGAAATACTTGACTTTAATTTGCAGCAAAATTTACTTTGGAGTAATGTTTTTTCTTTAAACCATTAAAGCTGACTTGTATTTTGATGTAAAAAGCATCTGGTTCTTACAATTATGAGCTTACCTTGCATAATTAAAAAATAAGGGTGAAAACATGTCATGTTCCTTGTCAACTGATGTGTCCAGTTCTATAACAGATCGCGTGATCCACGCGTAGTTTAATCCGATGATATCATACAAAATATGGTTAGAATCTTAGCGTTGAAAGAGAGCCGTGCACAACATTTCTGTCAGTTCCTCGTTAGATGTCGTGCATTGGGAACTTTCGACTGAACAATCCCTTTGAAAACTTGTCATAAAGTAATTTCTTGCCAAGTTTTATTACTGATCTATGAACGAAGGTTTTGCAAGGCAGCCTTTCGCGCGGCAATCTTCCTGTTTGTAGCATCGATTATGACCATTGTAGCCATCTGTATCGTCAAACCTCCTCTCCCTCCCCCCACAGGGGGATAAAGGACGACCAGTCTCTTAGAGCCAATTTTTGTTTTGAAGAAGTCAAGAGAGTAAGTCAACAGTTGATATTCTCTTGAGAGGTGGAAATGCGTACGGGTCGTCGGCTGGTTCCACAAAAAAAAAATGACCCTCGTGAGGATGAGTGCGAGGTTGTTAGTTGATGTTCGACTGCATGTTTCTTTCTCATTTCCCTTTCTTTTCTGTTTTCCTTTTGGAAATTGGAAAAAATACGCCCATTCCTTCAACCGTAATTTTCTTTGTCGAGACAGGTGTGGTTCGAAATAAAGGAGAGACCTCTATTACAAAATTGCAAGGGAATCGAAAAAAATTAACGCGATTCCAGGAAGATCGAGCGAATTAGTTAACAAAATAAAATGGAAATAAAGGAGAAATTTGGAATTTGTCAGTTACTCTTCGCAAGGCTACTGTTCTTGCGCTGTTTCTAAGTCTGATTTGAACCTGGACAACGATTTTAATGACTGAAGAGTTATTTATAGCAACAGCTGTGGTAGTGCTACGGTTGCAGCGATATTTTACCTCTTTATTGGAGTCTAATACGTCTTAAAAATAGCCAATTATTGCTTATGATTGCACAAAACTAACCGAAAAGCTTGTCGTTGGTATTCAGCCCGTCGTTCAAAGTCGGAAAATTCATTTGAATTATAAATCGTTTTCAAAAATTATTTGGTTAGAACTGATGTAGAACAAGTTGTGGACAAATATATCTTATTATACGTTTTGGTGAGTGGTATCACTGAGCATTTTTGCGAGTTGCGCCGTATTTTGACGAGCCCGTATGTCGAGTCAAAATACAAACAACGCCGCTTCAGAAGTGCTTTACAAAAGAGCAGTGCTTCGCGGCTTCTTTATATGTTAAAAACGTCTTTAACTTGATAATAAAAGCGCGTTTGAATCTTGTGCGTAATTCTTTTTTTTTTTCAATTGCGGTTTAATCAAATGGTCGCTAGAGCTAAAGCTCTGAACACGTCAGCAGTAAAATGGGTGGCTTTGATAACGTGTGTGTTTCTATCGTGTTACAGAATAATGATGCGTTGTAGTTTGTTACTTTTAACTGATAATCAATCATGTAACGATTCTTATTACAAAATACCTCTACAAGTTACTAACTCTGGAATAAACCCTATAGCTTATCGGCTTTCCTCAAAAGAGATATAAAACAAGGCTTTTCTTCAAAACTGAGACGTCGTAAATAAACAACATAATAGTTCCGACACAAGAAAAACATTAGCTGATGCATATACTTAAAACTTTCCTAGATCCCGAGGACTTCCGGTTCAGAATCTATCTGTGACATATTACTTCTTATCTAAACTGCTGTTCAGTTAAAAAGCTTCTGATGAAACAAAGATAAGTCACCTGTTTAAGAGAAGTAATGTTGATATTACATGTCTTTAATATTTAAGACCGCATATCGATTATTTTGAGGCCATACTTTACTGGAGAAAATATTCTTCTTAAATCAGTCATTTTAAACCGGCACGTATTTCAGTCTTAGAAACATCTGGTTCTTATGACAATGAGCTTGCGATGTGTATTTTAATGATATAGAGTAAAATATATCATTTTCCTCCTCAATTTTGCTGTGTTTTTAGAACAGTCCACTGTATGTAATATATTTCGATGTTTTAGAGTATTATGTTCTTGCCGAAGAAGTACATCAATAATAAATTTGAAACGATAAATGCTGAAAAACAAGAGCTGAATTGTCTGAATTTCGTCTACGACAGTCGATTTGCCTGGTAATGGATGTGGTAACGATCTTTATTACAAAGTACCTGTACAAGTTATTAACTCCGGAATAAACCCAATAGTTTACGCTTTCTTTAAAAGAGATATAAAGCAAGAATGCGAAAGGCTTCTTTTCAAAAGGCGTCGTTAATTAACAACCTAGCAGTTCAAGCGACGCAAGAAAAACTTAAGCTGATACATCAACTCAAATTTCTCCTATATTATGTGGACATCCTATTCTGGATCCATCTTTGATGTCTTAGTTTTCTTTTTAATTGCTTTTTAGTTAAAAAGCTTTGAAAAGCTCAAACGAAGAGTAGCCACCTGTTTAAGAATACAGTGATGATATTACATTTATTTCCTAGATTTAGGACGACATATCGAATACATTGAGGCCGTACTTTACTGAAGAAAATGATTGTAGAAGCTTATTTACATTTTAGTCTTTGAAATGTCTAGGTCTTGCGTTGTATATTTTAATGATAAAGAATTAAAAAAAATCATTTTCCTCTTTAATTTTGCTGTATTTTTTACAACAGTCCGCCAGTACTAGTCCGCTGTATGTTCCCTTCAATGTTTTAGAGTATTATGTTCTGGTTGATGAAGTACATCAATAATGACTTTGAGACGATAAATGCTGAAAAACAAGAGCCGAATTGTCTGAATTTTGTCCGACGACAGTCGATTTGCATACGTACAACTTCCCCATAAGCTGTGTTTAATTTAGCGGGGAATTGATGGCCTTTAAAACGGGTATGGAAACGAGTTATTTGGTTTCAACTGATGTAGAACAAGCTGTCGATAACAGCACAAATTAAACAGAGATTGAACATGAAATTTTGGCAAAGTAACCGACGAAATCAGCAGGCCGGCAAGTAGAAACAGGAAAGGCAAACAAATGTCTACAAAAATACTAAGTGCTAAGAAGTAAGGAAAACATTCCACTACTTCTCGTGTCTTTCCCGTACATCACTTTCGCGCTCTAGCCGCTTCCGAAGTGCTTTACGACAAAACAGAGCTTCGAGGCTTCTTTATTTCTTAAAATGTCTTTAACTTGATAGTAAAGGGGGGCGATTTACGCTTAACACTGACCGATTGATAATTTTGAAATTATTGTTATTAAAAATATTTAGTGTTGGGTAAGTTTCGTTTATTTTCATATTTGAACTATCATGCTGTATTGATATTCTTATAAAAGGAACGCCGTAATTTCCTTTGAATTAAAACACACTAGAGTATGAAGTCAAAAAAGTTCCGCGTTTGTTATTTGGTTTATTCGTCTTGAAAACCAATTAATGGGCGTTTAACTCCGTGGACAAAGCGTCTGACGCTCTGTTATTAAGTGATGGATGTTTGCAGCCCTGAATATGACTTAATTAAACAGCATATATATTGCCCTACTTGTGTTTTCTTTTGGAGATAATGTGCATAATTCTAGTCTTTTTTCTTGCATCCATGTTTCTTGTTGTTTACAATCTGAACTCTAGAGACCACAATTTAGCTAAGCAATTGCGGTTTAATCAGCCGGTCTCTCTCTCTCAAAATACTTCTGCAAGTTATTAACTCTGGGATAAACCCTATAGCTTATGCTTTCTTCAAAAGAGATATAAAGCATAAATGTGGTAACGATTTTTATTACAACATAACTCTACAAGTTATTAACCCCAGAATTAACCCTAAAGTTTACGCTTTCTTCAAAAGAGATATAAAGCAAGAATGCGGAAGGCTTCTCTTCAAAAGACGTCGCTGTTTAACAGCAGAGTAGTTCCCACGCAAGAAAAACATTAGCTGATGCAACTTTCTTAGATCCCGAGGACTTCCGGTTCAGAATCTATTGGTGACATATTAATTCTTATCTAAACTGCTGTTCAGTTAAAAAGCTTCCGATGAAACGAAGTCACCTGTTTAATAGAAGTACTGTTGATAATACATATGTCTCGAATATTTAAGACCGCATATTGATTATTTGGAGGTCGTACTTTACTGGAGAAAATGTTTTTCTTAACTTAACAATTTTAGCTGGCATGGCATACATTTTAGTCTTAAAAACATCTGGTTCTTATAACTATGAGCTTGCGTTGTATATTTTAATGATATGCAGTAAAAAATACCATTTTCCTCCTCAATTTTGCTGTGTTTTTTACTGTATGTTCTCTTCAATGTTTTAGAGTATTAAGCTCTTGTTGATGAATTACATGATAACTTTGAAAAGACAAATGCTGGAAAAAAGTGCTGAATTGACTGAATTTTTGTCAACGACAGTCGATTTGCATATGTGCAACTTCCCCATGAACTGTGTTTAATTTAGCGGGGAATACATCATCACCTTAAAGAGTCAATACCGATGTAAGATTCATGATATAAATACTTTTAATTTCCCTGTTTTCATTTGGAAATTTTTTTAACATTTGGTAGCGTAGGTAACATTTCTAACACGTTTTTATTCCATGAAAACTTATCTTGGAGATGCTCGTCAAGGAAAACCTTGGACTAAAAATGAAATACTTGCCAACTTGTCAGTGACAAGTATTCAAGTCATGTAATCCATCGGTCGTATGTCAAGAGAGATTGTCAAAGGCGAACGCTTTCAGGAAATTTTAGAACGTTTTCTTAATAAGTCTTTGGGAAACGTTTTCAATTTCTGCCAGTGTGTTAAGCAAACTCTTTTTCAAGGAAAAGTGACGCCCCTGACCAACAAGTTTTGCACATGATGACCTTTAAAACGAGTATGAAAACGAGTTGTTTGGTTTCAACTGATATAGAACAAGCTGTTGATAACAGCACAAATTACGTGGAGATAGAAAGTGAAATTTCGGCAAAATAACCGACGAAAACACCAAGCCGGCAAGTAGCAACATGAAAGGCAAATAAAGGTCTGAAACATGCCAAGCGCTAAGAAATAGGGAAAACATTCCACTACGTCTCGTGTTTTTCCCCACATCACTTTCGCATTATATTCTAGCCGCTTCCCAAGTGCTTTACGACAACGCAGAGCTTCGAGGCTTCTTTATTTGTTAAAACGTTTTTAACTTGATAGTAAAGGGGGCGATTTACACTTAACACTGACCGATTTATAATTTTGAAATTGTTGTTATTTAAAATATTTAGTGTAAGGTAAGTTTCGTTTCTTATCATATTTGAACCATCATGCTGTATTGATATTCTCTAAAAAAGACTGCCGTAATTTCCTTTGAATAAAACACATCAGAAGATGAAGTCAAAAATGTTCCGCGTTTGTTATCGATTTCTAATTGGTTCGTTCTTCTTGAAAATCAATTAATGGGCGTTTAACTCCGTGCACAAAGCGTCTGACAAAAGAAAGTGAAGGATGTTTGCAGCCTTAAGTAAAACATAACATAAGTAAACAAGAGATATCGGCCTAATTAACTTTTAGGCAGGCTAAATGGGGCCAGATGGTTGATTAAGAACTAAATATAAAAACAGTTTTTAATATTAAAACCTTTCAAAACACTCTTGGCTTGACCTAAGAAAGAAATTGAAAAGTCCTAGACAGCCATTAGAAGAAATTCAATGGAAATGTGGTTTTGGGTTCTTGGCTGGTTCCTCAGCATTCTCACGATGGTTGTAAATGGATTTGTCATCTTCCTCGTCTGCAGTAAACGTCAGCTTCTCACCAAAACCAACACATTCATCGTGTCTTTAGCAGTGGCTGATTTTGGTGTCGGGATGACTGCTATTCCTTCACGCTTTTTCTGCAGACTTACAACCGAATGCCCTCCAAGCTCCAAAGAGGGATTAATTATGATATTTGTAAGGGTGTTCACTTTTTACGCCTCTGGAACAAACTTGGTTAATTTAGTACTGGAACGTTATGTTGCTGTGGTGAAACCTTTGAAATACTTAAATTTTATGACGCGCCGTCGAGTGATTCAAATGGTTCTAACATCTTGGGGAATTCCTTTTCTTTTCATTCTTATTTTAGTGTCGACTAGACTCATTGCAATCGATCGTATCATGGCTATGCTCGGCTACTTGTGTTTGCTTTTCGAGATAATCTTGTGCGTAATTCTAATCTTTTTTCTTGCATCCATGTTTCTCGTTGTTTACAATCTGAACTCTAGAGATCGCAATTTAGCTAAGCAATTGCGGTTTAATAAAATGGTCGCTAAAGCTAAAACTCAGAACACTTCAGCAGTGAAATGGGTGGCTTTGATAACGTGTGTGTTTCTATCGTGTTATGGAATAATGATGCGTTGTAGTTTGTTATTTTTAATTGTTCAATCGTGTGACGATTTTCGTTACAAAATTCCTCTACAAGTTATTAACTCTGGAATAAACCCAATAGTTTACGCTTTCTTCAAAAGAGATATAAAGCAAGAATGCAAAAGGCTTCTCTTCAAAAGGCGTCGTTAATAAACAACAGAATAGTTCCGACGCAAGAACAACAGAGCAGTTAAGGACAGCCATTAAAAAGAATGGAAACTGTGTTTTGGGTTCTCGGCTGGTTCTTCTGCATCATCATAATGGTTTTAAATAGATTTGTTATCTTCCTCGTCTGCAGTAAACGTCAGCTTCGCACCAAAACCAACACATTTGTCGTTTCTTAAGCGGTGGCTGATTTTGTGTTCGGATGATCGCTCTTCCTCCACGCTTTTTCTTCAACCTTACAACCGAATGCACTCCACACTTTGAAACCTTTGAAATACTTGACTTTAATTTACAGCAAAATTTACTTTGGAGTATTGTTTTTTCTTAAAACCATAGAAGCTGGCTTGTATTTTGATGTAAGAAACATGAGGTTCTTAAAATTATGCGCTTGCAAGCAAATTCTTGCCTAGTTTTATTATTGATCTATGAACGAAGATTTTGCAAGGCAGCCTTTCGCGCGGCAATCTTCATGTTTGTAGCATCGCTTATGACCATTTTAGCCATCTGTATTGTCCAACCTTCTCTCCCTCCCCCCACAGGGGATAAATGACGACCGGTCTCTTGGAATCAATTTTTGTTCTAGAGAAGTGAAGAGAGTAAGTCAAAAGTTGATATTCTCTTGAGAGGTTGAAATACGTACGGGTTGTCCGCTGGTACCCCAAAAGAAATGACCCTCGTGAGGATGAGCGAGAGGTTGTTAGTTGATGCTCGACTGCAGGTTCTTTTCTCCTTTCCTTTTCTTTTCTCTAATCCTTTCATCCTTTATCGGAAATTGCAAGTGAATCGAAAAAAATTATCGCGATTCCACGGAGTTCGAGCGAGCTGATAGTTAATAAAATAAGATAAAAATATATGAGATAATTTGGAATTTAGCAGTGGCTCTTCGCAAGGCTATTGTTCGAGCGCTGTTTCCGAGTCTAATTTGAATCTGGACAACGATTTTAATAACTGAAAGGTTATTTACAAGCAATAGTTGTGGTAATGCTACGGTTGCGAAGGATATTTTTACCTCTTTATTAGAGTCTACTAACTCTTAAAAATAGCCAACTATTGCTTACGATCGCACAAAACTAATCGAAAAGCTCGTCGTTAGTATTCAGCTCGTCGTTCAAAGTCGGAAAACTCATTTGAATTACAAATCATTAAAAAATTAAAATTCATGCATTTGCTATCGGTCTTGCGCGTGGAAAGAGCTTACGAACTAAAAAAAGAAATTTCAGCGTCTTTTTCGACCTTATTAAATTGGATATCGTGAGTTCTGCCAACTGTCTGCAGATTAGACTGTTGAAAATTCGACGTCGCGATTGATGGATGACACTCTATCCCGACCTTTCCCAAGGTAAATAACTTACGAAAGAATACATATTGGATTGGAATACAATGTTCTTCTTGTTGTTGTTACCGTTGAACATTAAATTTTATAAAATAATTCAAATAGTGCGCGTGCTCTGATTGGCCATAAAACCATTTTACATGAGCGTATGTAAACACGGTTTTCGTTCCTCTTTCATTAGTTATTTTAGGGTAACTGAAGATGGTTTTGATAACCTTAAACTTTTAATATTATATGATGTACCGACACGAACACACTTTTATAATGTTCCTTTCAAAATGGTATCAAAATATTATCAAATTATTTTTAATATTTTGAGGTTATCCTTTTTCCATGACATAATTAGTTACCAAATGGACGCTACAGCCCCGATTTTGCCTTTTTTTGCTCGGTAACCCCCAATTATATATAAAATTGCCGCTGTAAGATTTTAGAAGAGTCGGGGATAAGTTTGCCTTGGGCCTGTTACTAATAATGAGGTTACCAGTGCCAGACCCCTTTCAGACCTCTGGCTGGCTCGCGTTGCTTAAGGCCTTTTACTTCCCGGCGGGCAAAGAAAAGCCCGCGCCGAAGCGATAACAATGATGGCGTGCACGCATAACTTTCTCCATTTTAGTGTTAGATATCCAGAGGTTGTTCGCCTTTTAACGGCAATTCATTTTTTTTAGGAAAGAGATTGCATAGTTTAGAACGTTCACCGCTGTTCACAGCAATTCTTGATTTTCTTTGTCCAGGAAAAAAGCCTGGACGACTCTCACAACCAACACACGGAGTACCTCCGGAAGGCCTTTTTCTGTTCCCTGCTCAGTCGAAGGGCAGCGCCTGTAACGACCATCATAAGTGACCTAGGTACGCTTATACTCAAACTGCGTGCGCAGCTGTTGGCGTCCCCATGGCATCATGACCCTAGTACAGGGCACGTGACTCGTCACGCGCATGACATCATGCCTAATACTCATAACGTGTTCAAAGAATACTCTACCTTTCTCTTCACAGGTGAGATGTTTCGATAAATGACATTTTTCTTAAGGAATTCTTCGTTCACAGTACTTGGGACTGGAGAATGTGTCAGGTGTAACAGGGGTCTGTTGAATATCGTCAGTTGCAGAGCTAAGAACTGGTTTTTTTGGGGGGGGTTTTTTGTTTTGTTTTGTTTTGTTTTTTTGCGCTCAGTCCCTTCACGTTTTTCCGCGCTTCTGGCAATTTCCTTGTTTTTTGTCTGAATTCTGATTGGCTCCTTGTGATAGCTTTCTTGTCTCTGATTTGACGTGGTGATGTTTTCTGTGATGGTTTCATAACACGTTAGAGAAAAGCACTCTGATGGAATTTTTTTTATCTTTTGGTCATCTGCGAGTCAGCGATGGGTTCGTAATGCTGCACAAAAAGGGTGCATCCGGCGTGTTGTTCTCTCTGAATAGAGGTGTTCTCCTTATTTTAAGCAGAAGAGGAAAAAATAAATTGTCAAACTGATAGAGCAATCTGTTCAATTTTTAAGGATTTTAAGCGATTTTAGACACTAATAAGAGATACTACAGGCGGTGAATTTTACCGGTTACCGCCCTAAAGGAGAACACTGTATCCTGAAAAACCGCTTGATTTAAATTAACACTAATGTTTTTCGAATCTTTTTTTTCCAATTGTTGGTAAACTTGTTCGCAGAGGTTATCAATCGCACTTGGCCGACTTTCTACTAAGAATCAACTTTAACAACTTCTACAATGCAGAATGAATTCCTCACCACTGGACCTCGACGTCACAAACAATATATTCTTATGATTTGTGTTATTAGGGCCGTAGCTAGCATACGGCAAGACGAGGCGATTTTGGCTTTTTTTTAATTTTTTTTTTTGAAGAAACGTTTAATTGGATTGGTTAAAAGAGCATTTCTGAGCCTCTAGATTTCAAAATTTTCTCGGGGGGGGGGGCTTGCCCCAGACTCCCCCCAGACTCCCCTAGCGGCTCGCGCCTTCCGCGCTCCAAACTTGCCTCGTCTTGTTCTGAAGTCTGGCTACGGCCCTGGTTATTTATTATGTAGTGCTTTGAGATACGTAACAAACACATAAAACAGGGCTGTATTTGCAGGGCTAGTATCTCAACTTCGCAAAGATATGGTAGACGACTCTCAGACTATTAACAACTGGCGGCTTGAAGCAGTGTTATTTTTATGAATGAAAGAGAGAGAAATATTTTTAGGAAGTGCACCTTTGATTTTTGTCTCAACTTTTGTCATCTTACGCTATTTTCGCCTCACTCCCTTGCCTCACTCCCTCCCCTCAACCTATCTACTCATCGAGCCGAACCGGTACGGGTTTATTTCAGTCTTCCCACTTGTTTGAAACTAGGTATTTCTGAAGGTCGTCTCGATGGTATCTCTTTTGAGCTTAGTTTCTCAGATTTGTTTGTTTTGTTTTCTAAATTATTCTTCAAAGTTACGTCGGGAAAATAAAGAGATCCGATCGGGCGGACTGTGGTTTTCATATAAGTACATAGCTGTCTCGAAACACACAAGAAATGAACGAAATCTGTTCCACGAGCGAAATCGACCGGACCGCTCTTACGAAGAAAGGCGAGCGCTTTCAGGAAAGTTCACAGTAAAGTTTCCGTGAAAAGTCTTCGTGACAGGTTTTGCTCGTGTTTTTACCACACAAATTTTCATTGGAAAGTGGCGCACCTAACCCACACGTCTTGCATGACGTTTAAAACGAATATGGAAACAAGCTCTTAGCCTTAAATGACACCGAGCAACCTGTAGGTAGCAGCACAAATTTGTACTGACATGATGTTGAGTGAAATTTGGTGTTAAAATCGAGTAACTTTATCAAAGACCAAATATTTCACAAGCCCGTTGCAAATTGCGAGTGCAATTTGTAGTCTTTGAAAATTTTTCAAGTGCCCCTTTACAAAAATTGCACTAGAAATCATGTTGTTGCTTAGTAATAAAATACATGAAAAAGGCATCTCTCAAAGGCAAGGCAAACGAAATTTTGACACCGTGCGCGCTATTTATAATTTGTATTCATGTTCCAGCTTTGCACCTGTGTTACATGACAAATGCACTCGGTTTCAGCCAATCAGAAGGGCGTAAATTTTTCGTGTATATTTTTCGTATAGGTAACAACATGATTTCGAGTGCAATTTGGTGTTAATAAGCACAAGTAAAGACAACAAAATTGCATTCGTGTTACAACTTTGCACTCGTATTACATGAAAAATGGACTCGTTTTCAGCCAATCAGACGCGCGTAATTTTTTCATGTATATTATTATACGCAGATAGAGAGTGAAATTTCGGATCAAGTTACGAACGAATACACACCGACCCGGCAAATAGTAACAGGAAAGGCAAATGAGAGGTTTGTAAGCATGCTAAGCGCCAAAAGTAGAGAAAGCACTTGATTACGTCTCGTGTTCCCCCCTACATTTGTTTTGTGCTCCAGCTGCTTGCTGCTGCTTTACAACAAAACAAAGCTTCTTTATTTGTTAACGTCACTCCTTTGATGTTAAAAGGGGGCGATTCACGCTTGAAATTATTGCCATTTGAAATATTTGTTGTTCTCGGCCAAATAGAGGCTAATTTTCACTACTTCGCATCTTATCTACACTCTGCTGTAGTTTTGAGAAATGAAACACATCAGATGATGAAGTAAAAAAATATTTCGCTTAAGTTTTCAATTTCTGATTGGTCCATCCTTTTTTGAAACCAATGACTAGCGTCAAATTCTGTGCAGAAGGCGTCTGACAGAACATTCTAAGATGATAAATATTTGCAGCCTCGAATGCGACTTAAATAAACATTATCCATTGTCCTAAGTAAATTTTAAGAGCTGATGGGAGGGAGAAGGTTTTATAAAACCCTTATATAAACAATTCTTTTTGCCTAAAACGTGTTTGCTTAAAATTTTCTTAAACAAGAAATTAAATGAAATTGTGATTTTGGATCTTCGGCTGGTTCCTCTCCATCCTCACGATAGTTGTAAATAAACGCATTGCCGCGGTGAAACCTTTGAAATACTTGACTTTTATGAAGCGCCGCCGAGTCATTCAAATGGTTTTTACATCTTAGGGGATTCCTTTTCTTTTCACTCTTACTTTTTCTTTATTGTCAATTAGACTCAGTGCATTCGAGCATGCGATGACTATCGTCGGCTATTTGCGTTTGCTCTTCGAGATAATCTTGTGCCTAATGCTAATCTTTTTTCTTACATCCATATTTCTTGTTCAATCTGAACTCTAGGGAGTGCTCTGTAGCCAGGCAATTTAATTTTTATCATCGGATCCTTAAAGTTCAAACTCAGAACAAATCAGCTGTAAAATGGGTGGTTTTGGTAACGTGTGTGTTTCTATTGTGTTACGGAATATTCTTGCGTTGTAGTTTATTATTTTTTTAGCTGGTCATAAATGTAGTTACGATTTTTATTGCAAAATAACTCAACAAGTTATTAACTCCGGCCTATACCGTAAAGTTTATGCTTTCTTCAAAAGAGATATAAAGCAAGAATGCGGAAGGCTTCTCTTCAAAAGGCGTCGTTATTTAAAAACAGAGTAGTTCGGACGCAAGAAAAACATTAGCTGATGCATATACTTAAAACTTTCCTAAATCCTGAGGACTTCCGGTTCAGAATCTATTCGTGACATATTAATTCTTATCTAAACTGCTGTTCAGTTAAAAAACTTCCGATGAAACAAAGATAAGTCTGTTTAAGAGAAGTAGTGTTGATATGACATATGTCTAAAATATTTAAGACCACATATTGTTTATTTTGAGGCCGTAATTTACTGGAGAAAATGTTTTTCTCAAATTAATCATTTGGGCTGGCATGTATTTTAGTCCTAGAAACACGTGGTTCTTATAACTATGAGCTTGCGTTGTATATTTTAAAGACATAGAGTAAAAAAATATCATTTTCTCCTCAATTTTGCTGTGTTTTTCAATGTATGTTCTCTTCAATGTTTTAGAGTATTAAGCTCTTGTTGTTGAATTACATGATAACTTTGAAACGATAAATGCTGGAAAAAAAATTCCTGAATTGCCTGACTTTTCGTCAACGACAGTCGATTTGCATAAGTGCAACTTCCTCATGAGCTGTGTTTAATTTAGCGGGGAACTGATCATCACCTTAAATAGTCAATACCGATATAAGATTCATTGATATATATACTTATAATTTCCCCGTTTTCATTCGGGAAAATTTTTCACATTTGGTAGCGTAGGTAACAATGATATAACATTTCCAACACTTTTTTACTACATGAGAACTCATCTTAGAGATGCTCGTTAAGGAAGATCTTCGTGCGACTTAAAATTAAATACTTGACAAGTATTCAAGTCATGTAATCCATCGGTCGTATGTCAAGAGAGATTGTCAAAGGCAAACGCCTTCAGGAAATTTTATAACATTACGTATTCTCGATAAGTCTTTGTGAAATGCTTTTAATTTCTGCTTGTGTGTTTAGCAAACAATTTTCTAAAGAAAAGTGACTCACGTAACCCACAAGTCTTGCACACGATGACCTTTAAAACGAGTATGAAAACGAGTTATTTGGTTGCAACTGACGCAGAGAAAGCTGTAGATAAATACATCTTATTAGACTTTTTGGTGTGTAGTATCGCTGAGTATTTTTGCGAGTTGTGCCGTATTTTGACGAGCCCGTCTGGCGAGTAAAAATACATACAACGCCGCTTCCGAAATGCTTTACAACAGAACAGTGCTTCGAGGCCTCTTTATTCGTTGAAAACGTCTTTTACTTGATAATAAAAGGGGGCGATTTACGCTTAACACTGACCGATCGATAATTTTGAAATTATTGTTATTTGAAATATTTGTTGTTGGCTAAGTTTCGTTAATTCGCATCTTATTTGCACTATTATGCTGTACTGATAGTCTAAAAAAAGGACTGCCGTAAATTTTATTTTAATTAAAACACATTAGAAGATGAAGTAAAAAGAAGTTCCGCGTTTGTTATCAATTTCTGATTGCAATTGGTTCCTTCTTTTTGAAAACTAATAAACAGACGTCGAACTCCGCGCACGAAGCGTCTGACAAGAACGTTGTTGAGTGATGGATGTTTGCAGCCTTGAATATGACTTAATTAAACAGCATATATTGCCATATTAACTTGTACGTAGGTTGGATGGGGCCAGATGGTTGATTAAAAACTCTATATAAACACAATTACATTTTTCATCCTTAAAACCTTTCAAAACACTCTTGGCTTGACCGAAGAAACAAATTGAAAAGTCCTAAACAGCCATTTAGAAGAAATTCAATGGAAACGTGGTTTTGGGTTCTCGGCTGGTTCCTCAGTATTCTCACGATGGTTGTAAATGGATTTGTCATCTTCCTCGTCTGCAGTAAACGTCAGCTTCGCACCAAAACCAACACATTCATCGTGTCTTTAGCAGTGGCTGATTTTGGTGTCGGGATACTTGCTGTTCCTTCACGCTTTTTCTGCAGCCTTGCAACCGAATGCACTCTACGCTCAAAAGAGGGATTAATTGTGACACATGTAAGGATATTCATTCTTTGCATCTCTGGAACAAATTTGTTTAGTTTGGTACTAGAACGTTATGTTGCTGTTGTGAAACCTTTGAAATACTTGACTTTTATGACGCGCCGTCGAGTGATTCAAATGGTTCTAACATCTTGGGGAATTCCTTCTCTTCAGTTCACTCTTACTTTAGTGTCGATTAGACTTAGTGGAAACGATCTTGCCAGGACTATACTCGGCTACTTGTATTTGCTTTTCGAGATAATCTTGTGCGTAATTCTAATCTTTTTTCTTGCATCCATGTTTTTTGTCATTTACTCTAGAGATCGCACTTTAGCGAAGAAATTGCCGTTTAATCATGTGGTCGCTAGAGCTAAAACTCAAAACAAGGCGTCAGCGGTAAAATGGGTGGCTTTGATAACGTGTGTGTTTCTATCATGTTACGGAATAATGATGCGTTGTAGTTTATTATTTTTAACTGGTCAATCATGTAACGATTTTCATTACAAAATACCTCTACAAGTTATTAACTCTGGAATAAACCCTATAGCTTATGCTTTCTTTAAAAGAGATATACAACAAGAATGCAAAAGGCTTCTCTTCAAAAGGCGTCGTTAATAATCAACAGAATAGTTCCGACGCAAGAACAACAGAGTAGTTAAGGACAGCCATTAAAAAGAAATTCAATGGAAACGTGGTTTTGGGTTCTCGGCTGGTTACAACCGAATGCACTCCATGCTTTGAAATACTTGACTTTAATTTGCAGTAAAATTTACTCTGGAGTAATATTTTTTCTATTGAAGCTGACTTGTATTTTGATGTAAGAAACATCTGGTTCTTAAAATTACGAGTTTGCCTTGCATAATAAAATAAGAAGAGTAAAAACATATCACATTCGTTGTCAATTGATGTGTCCAGTTTTGTACCAGATCGCTTGAACCACATGTAGTTCAATCCGACGACACCATACAAAATATGTTTAGAATCTTAACGTTGACAAGGAGCTGTAAGCAACATTTTGTTTTCATAGTATCCGTCAGTTCCTAGATAGAGGTCGTGCTTCGGGGACTTTCGACCCTCAACAATCCCTGTGAAAACTTGACCTAAAGCAATGTCTTGCCTAGTTTTATTATTGATCTATTAACGAATATTTTGCGAGGCAACCTTTCGCGGGGCAATCGTCATGTTTTTAGTATCGCTTATGACCATTGTAGCCGTCTGTATCGTCCAGCCTCCTCTTCCTCCCCCTACCGGGGGATAAATGACGACCGGTCTCTTAGAGTCAATTTTTTTTCGAAATTGCAAGGGAATCAAAAAAAAAATCGCGATTCTAGGAAGTTCGAGCGAGCTGATAGTTAATATGAGACAATTTTGAATTTAGCTGTGGCTGTTCGCAAGGCTACTGTTCGTGCGCTGTTTCCAAGTCTAATTTGAATCTGGACAAGGATTTCAATAACTGAGTTATCTACATGCAATAGTTGTGGTATTGCTATGGTTGCCGCGATATTTTCACCTCTTTATTAGAGTCTACTAAGTCTTAAAAAAAGCCAACTATTGCTCACGATCGCACAAAACTAACCGAAAAGCTTGTCGTTAGTATTCAGCCCGTCGTTCAAAGTTGGAAAACTCATTTGAATTACAAATCATTTTCAAAGAATAAAATTCATGAATTTGCAATCAGTCTTGCACGAGGAAAGAGCTTAAGAACTAAAATCGATACAAACACTTATCACGTTCCTTTTAAAATGGTGTCAAAATATGATTATCAAATTATTCGTAACGTTTTAAGGCAATTTTTTTCTGTCATGACATAAATGGTTACCATAGTAACGCTACAGCCTCACTTTTACCTTTGTTTGCTCGATGACCCCCTTTTTCATATATATATAATTGCAATTAGCATGCTACGATTTCTGGGCGCTTTCTCATCGGAAGAAAGGCGCTTAATAAAAGGGGTTCTTATTAACGAACTATCAACCTGTTCTGATTTAGCTTTAGGTAAAGTTTAAAAAGTTACAAATTAAGTGCCAATAGCAACAGGTTTTCCTTGCATCCTTACTGTCTAAGGAAGGAAGTTAGGCAAGAGGAGGGCGCTTATTCGAGGAGGGGAAGGGGGGTGGTTGTTTAATATGCTGGCCCAGGGAAAGGGCGCTTATCCGGGTGAGGGGGGTTGTTCGAAGAAATACAGTACATGGAGATCAGAGCCATCTTATTTTTCAGATTATTTAAGGTAGCTCTGTTTTCAAGGAAACAAATGAAAATTCTGGGACCTGAGATCCGACAAAGAGTAAGTGATTAAGAGTATCTGTATTTATATGTCAATATAAAATGTGATCACCATAATTGAGCGTTTTGATAAGGAAAATAATGATTTGCATTCACAAAGAGTAGTCATCAAACGATAGGCATGCGCATATTAACAGTTTATTTTTCTTTAGAGGGGTGTCAAGCATACACGAAAAAATCTGGAAGTCAAGAAATAAAAGGAATTATAATAAATTTTGGATATAACGCGTGCTGTCATTGGTTGAAAGAGCGTGCTCTATGAGAGTATAGAGCATAAGGCTGAGCTAAAGCTGCTACGCCATCTGCCAAACTGTATTATGTCCGACCTTTTCCGGGACTTCTTTCTAGCTTTTCTCTCGTTAATTGAAAGCGAAATTTCGGAACAAGCGAGCAAAGGTTTTCAAAAATGCCAGGCGCAGTAATTTACGTTACTGTAACGTGAGCAGAGACAAAAATCCTCAAAGATAAACCAAAATGGACAGTCCGAGTTTTAAAGGTTTTCGCGCTCAGTTAGATTGCAAGTTTACGGTAATAAAAATCAAACACAGCTAACACTTGTATAGTATATAAGGTTTCGTGTTCAAAAACAAAACAGAAAAAAACAGGAATGATGAAAAATATAACCTGACATAACTGTTAAAATTCATACTAAATATGACGATGTCAGAGCGACTGCGATCGTGCTGAGGTCTATCGCGGCTAGCTCATCATGGCGATCTTCGGTCATCGTAGTGGAGCAAGCCTCAGGAACTAAATCGACTACCCTAGCCTTTGGGTGGAAAAATAAGAGCTTGCTCTGATAACCTTTCCGATGCGTTGAGTGGAAGGCCACATCAGTCACTGCAGCCTAGGTTTACAGCGCTGTCATTCCGAGCGATCTTCATGTCCTGGTGAATTCGGCTGTCGTTCATTCATAAAACACTCGCCTTGAACAGTTTGTTTTCTTCTCTTCATGTTGCCGCCATTGGGTCGAATTTCACTAAACATTTCACTTTCAGATTCTGTTCTTCAGATACTAAAAAACTTCAGGCAAAAGTGTTAAATTCGAAATGTAGTACTATTTTAGTTTGTAAACTATTGCAGAATATGAACTTTGATGGTTTTTGAACTTTGATGGTTTGACATTTTTGACAACCAATCAGATTATTTGAACCATTCTAACAGGGATTCTGATTGGCTTATTGTAGCGTGCTTTATGAGAGTAAAGAGCATGCTGACGACACTGCTGTTCGCTTTGGAAATAAAGTTTGTTTTGAAAATTGAAAGTAATTCTTGGGGAAAAGACTACTCGACTACGTCTCGTCTCGTCTCGTGTTTCCCCCCCTACACTTCTTTCGTGCTTTACAACAGAACAGAGCACAGTCAAGGCGTCTCTATTTGTTAAATAGAAGAAAAGCAAGATTCTTTCTTACCAGGTTAGTTACTATTACCTTTTTGATAACGAATTAGCTATCCATGCTTTTAAGTTTGGTCTGCATTGAATGCTCGAACCTTGATTAAGTGAATGTGTGCAATTCAAAACTAACCACAGTCGAAAACGAAAGAAAATCACAAACAAGAAAATAAATTCGATTTCTAGAATCTAATTGTTCTCAAGGACAAATGCAATCGCTGTGTTTTTAGTATGTAATTTGAGACTGGTAAAGCCGAATGAGATTGTGTTACAAAAAGTAATAATTTCATGTGTGCGCCCTATTTTCTCTATTTTCAAGTACGTACTGTCTCTCCCGCGGAAGATAACTTCAGAGATACGGTTTTCAAAACCTTATTCTGAGTATTCCCTATTCTTTTAAGCACATTTGAAAATCTGTACGTTTTTTTTTAAACGTTAAGCGTGACGAATTCGGGCTTCTCCTTTCGCGAATCCCGTATTTACGCCTTAAAGTGCAAGACATAAAAAAATAGTTTGTGTATTAGAAGGTCGCTGTCTCTTTGTGATACGTTTGCATGTTAAGGGTCGAATCCCTGTTAAATAACTCGCGAAGTTGATATTATTCAAACAGCCATCGGCTGTGAGTGTGACTGTTGCCAAATAAATAGATTCTTGGGCAAGGCTGCAGTTTTGATTCTTTCTGAATTTCTTCAGTTGCCTCCTAACAACGAATTTGTCACGGAGGAATAACAGGAGTCGCGCAGGCCTGCAAACACTTTAACTTTCGAAGGAACGGCAACAGACAGTGAATCCTCATTACATTCCACGTTTATTCACGCTATCTTGCTGCTACCAGAGATGTTCACTCGACCGCGACAGGATGCAAATGACTCACTTTTCGTTTTATGACCATGATGCAACGCAATCAGAGTGCGCACACAGCCCTGTACTGACACGGCAAGTAGTAACAGGAAAGGCAAATGAGAGGTTTGTAGACATGCCAAGCGCCAAAGAGTAGAGAAAGTTCTCGATTACGTCTCATGTTTCCCTCTACGTTTCTTTTTGTGTTACGGCTGCTTTCCGCTGCTTTACAACAGAACAAAGCTTCGAGGCTTCTATATTTGTTAACGTCACTCATTTGATATTGAAAGGGGCGATTCTCGCTTGAAATTATTGTCATTTGAAATATTTGTTGTTCTCGGCCAAATAGAGGCTAATTTTCACTATTTCACATCTTATCTGCACTCTGCTGTTGTTTTGAGAAATGAAACACATCAGATGATGAAGTAAAAAATATTCCGCTCTTGTTTTCAATTTCTGATTGGTCCATTCTTTTTGAAAACCAATGACAGGCGTCAAACTTTTTTTTCAGGAGGCGTCTGACTGAACGTTCTAAGATGATAAATGTTTGCAGCCTTGAATGCTACTAAATTAAACATTATCCATTGTCCTTGGTAACTTTTTAAAGGTTGATAGGAGCGAGATGGTTTTATAAAACCCTTTATATAAACAATTCTTTTTTTGCCTAAAACGTTTTTGCCTAAAACGTTTTTTGCATAAAAATTTTCTTTAACAAGAAATTCAAAGAAATTGTGGTTTTGTATCTTCGGCTGGTTCCTCTGCATCCTCACGATGGTTGTAAATAGTTACATTGCCATGGTGAAACCTTTGAAATACTTGACTTTTATGAAGCGCCGCAGAGTCATTCAGATGATTTTTACATCTTGGGGAATTCCTTTTCTTTTAACTCTTGCTTTTTCTTTATTGTCAGTTAGACTCAATTCATTCGAACATGCCATGACCATCGTCGGCTATTTGTGTTTACTCTTCGAGACAATCTTGTGCCTAATGCTAATCTTTTTTCTTCCATCCATGTTTCTTTTTATTTACAATCTGAACTCTAGGGATGGCCTTGTAGCCAGGCAGTTGAATTTTAATTATCGTTTCGTTAGAGTTCAAACTCAGAACACATGTGTTTCTATTGTGTTACGGAATATTCTTGCCTTGAGGTTCATTATTTTTCACTGGTCGTAAATGTTGTAACGATTTTTATTACAAAAAAACTCTAAAAGTTATTAACTCCGGAATAAACCCTAAAGTTTACGCTTTCTTCAAAAGAGATATAAAACACGAATGCGGAAGGCTTCTCTTCAAAAGGCGTCGTTATTTAACAGCAGAATAGTTCCGACGCAAGAAAAACGTTAGCTAATGAACTGATGAATATTCTCAAAACTTTCCTTAGATCCCGAGGACTTCCGGTTCAGAATCTATTCGTGACATGTCAATTCTTATCTTTATTGCTATTCAGTTAAAAAGCTTCCGATGAAACAAAGATAAGTCACCTGTTTAAGAGAAGTCTTGTGGATAAGACCACACATTGATTATTTTGAGGCCGTAGTTTACTGGAGAAAATGTTTTTCTCAAATTAATCATTTAGGCTGGCATGTATTTTAGTCCTAGAAACATCTGGTTCTAATAGCTATGAGCTTGAGTTGTACATTTTAATGACATAGAGTAAAAAATTATCATTTTCCTCCTCAATTTTGCTGTGTTTTTCAATGTATGTTCTCTTCAATGTTTTAGAGTATTAAGCTCTTGTTGATGAATTACGTGATAACTTTGAAACGATAAATGCTGGAAAAAAAATTCCTGAATTGCCTGACTTTTCGTCAGCGACAGTCGATTTGCATATGTGCAACTTCCTCATGAGCTGTGTTTAATTTAGCGGGGAATTGATCATCACCTTAAATAGTCAAACCGATATAAGATTCATTGATATATATACTTATAATTTTCCCGTTTACATTTGGAAAATTTTTCACATTTGGTAGCGTAGGTAACAATGATATAACATTTCCAACACTTTTTTATTCCATGAAAACTTATCTTGGAGATGCTCGTTAAGGAAGATCTTCGTTCGACTAAAAATGAAATACATTGACAAGTATTCAGGTCATGTAATCAATCGGTCGTATGTCAAGAGAGATTGTCAAAGGCGAACGTTTTCATGCAATTTTACAACGTCACGTTTTCTTGATAAGTCTTTGTGAAATGCTTTTAATTTCTGCTTGTATGTTTAGCAAACAATTTTTCAAAGAAAAGTGACGCACTTGATCCACAAGTCTTTTACATGATGACCTTTAAAACGAGTATGAAAACGTGGATAAATACATTTTATTAGACGTTTTGGTGTGTGGTATCGGTGAGCATTTTTGCGAGTTGTGCCGTACGAGCCCGTGTGGCGAGTAAAAATACAAACAACGCCACTTCCAAAATGCTTAACAACAGAACAGTGCTTCGAGGCTTCTTTACTGTTAAAAACGTCTTTAACTTGAATAAAAGGGGGCGACTTACGTTTAACACCGACCGATTGATAATTTTAAGATTATTGTTATTTGAAATTATTGTTATTTGAAATTATTGTTATTTGAAATTATTGTTATTTGACATATTTCTTGTTGGCTAAGTTTCGTTAATTCGCATCTTATTTGCACTATCGTGCTGTACTGATAGTCTAAAAAAAGGACTGCCATAATTTTCTT
>CALNXJ010000095.1:402500-470805 GCA_942486045.1 Pocillopora meandrina
TTGATGGGAGCGAGATGGTTTTATAAAACCCTTGTATAAACAATTCTTTTTGCCTGAAACGTTTTTGCTTAAAAATTTTCTCAAACAAGAAATTCAATGACATTTTGGTTTTGGATCTTCGGCTGGTTCCTCTGCATCCTCACGATGGTTGTAAATAGATACATTGCCGTGGTGAAACCTTTGAAATACTTGACTTTTATGAAGCGCTGTCGAGTCATTCAAATGTTTTTTACATTTTGGAGAATTCCTTTTCTTTTCTCTCTTACTTTTTCTTTATTGTCGATAAGACTCAATTCATACGAACATGCGATGACCATCTTTGGCTATTTGTATTTGCTTTTCGAGATAAACTTGTGCGTAAAGTTGATCTTTTTTCTTGCACCCATCAGCTTTTTGTTCAATTTACAATCTGAACTCTAGGGATCGCACTGTAGCCAGGCAACTGAATTTTAATCATCGGATCGTTAAAGTTCAAACACAGAACAAATCAGCTGTAAAATGGGTGGTTTTGGCAACGTGTATGTTTCTATTGTGTTATGGAATATTCTTGCGTTGTAGTTTATAATTTTTAACTGGTCATAAATGTGGTAACGATTTTTATTATAAAATAAGTCTGCAAGTTATTAACTCCGGAATAAACCGTAAAGTTTACACTTTCTATAAAGTAAGAATGCAAAAGGCTTCTCTTCAAAAGGCGTCGTTATATAACAGCAGAGCAGTTCCGACGCAAGAAAAACATTAGCTGATGCATATACTTAAAACTTTCCAAGATTCCGAGGACTTCCGGTTCAGAATCAAAAAGCTTCCAATGAAACAAAGAGTCTCCTGTTAAAGAGAAGTAGTTTTGATAAGACCTCATATTGATTATTTTGAGGCCATACTTTGCTGGAGAAAATGTTTTTCTTAAATTAATCATGTAGGCTAGCATGTATTTTAGTCCTAGAAACATCTGGTTCCTATAGCTGTGAGCTTGCGTTTTATATTTTAAAGATACAGCGATAAAAATATCATTGTCCTCTTCAATTTTTCTGTGTTTTTTACTGCATGTTCTCTTAAATGTTTTAGAGTATTAAGCTCTTGTTGATGAATTACGTGATAACTTTGAAACGATAAACACTGGAAAAAAAGTGCTGAATTGCCTGACTTTTCGTCAACGACAGTCGATTTGCATACGTGCAACTTCCCCATCAGCTGTCACGGTTTAATTTCACGGGGAATTGACGATCACCTTAAACAGTCAATGTTCACATAAGATTCATTGATATATATATATACTTTTAATTTCCTCGTTTTCATTTGAAAATTTTTCACATTTGGTGGCGTAGGCAACAACGATATAACGTTTCCAACACTTTTTATTCTATGAAAACTTATCTCGGAGATGCTCGTTAAGGAAGACCTTCGTTCGACTAAAAATGAACTGCTTGACAAATATTCAAGTTATGTAATCCATCGGTCGTATGTCAGGAGAGATTGTCAAAAGCGAGCGCTTTAATGGAATTTTACAATTATGTTTTCTTGATAAGTCTTTGTGAAATGCTTTTAATTCCTGCTCGTGTGTTTAGCAAACAATTTTTCAAAGAAAAGTGACGCACTTGACCCACAAGTATTTCACAGGATGACCTTTTAAAACGAGTATAAAAAAAGAGTTATTTGGTTGCAACTGATACAAAACAAGCTGTAGATAAATCTATTTTATTAGACGTTTTGGTGTGTAGCATCGCTGAGTATTTTTCCGCGTCCGAATTGTTTTTACGACTGAACAGTTCTTAAAACGTTTTAAACTTAATAATAAAAGGGGCGATTTACGCTTAACACTAACCGATAATTTTGAAATGATTGCTATTTGAAATATTTGTTGTTGGCTAAGTTTCGTTAATTCGCATCTTATTTGCACTATCATGCTGTACCGATAGTAAAAAAAAAAAAGGACTGCCCGAATTTTACTTTTTAATTAAAACACACTAGAAGATAAAGTCAAAAATGTCTCGCGATTGTTATCAATTTCTGATTGCAATTGGTTTATTCTTCTTGAAAATCTATAAACAGACGTCAAACTCCGTACACGAAGCGTCCGACAAGAACGTTGTTAAGTGATGGATGTTTGCAGCCTTGAATATGACTTAATTAAAAAGCATATAATTCCCTAATTAACTATTGGTTGGTTGGTTGGGGCCAGATGGCTGAATAAAAACTCTATATAAACACAATTAAATTTTGTACCGTTAAAACCTTTCAAAACACTCTTGGCTTGACCGAAGAAACAAATTGAAAAGTCCTAGACAGCCATTTGGAAGAAATTCAATGGAAACGTGGTTTTGGGTTCTCGGCTGGTTCCTCAGCATTCTCACGATGGCTGTAAATGGATTTGTCATCTTCCTCGTCTGCATTAAACGTCACCTTCGCACCAAAACCAACGCATTTGTCGTGTCTTTAGCAGTGGCTGATCTTGGTGTTGGAATGATTGCTGTTCCTTCGCTTTTTTTCTGCAGCCTTGCAACCGAATGTACTCCACGCTCAAAAGAGGGATTAATTGTGATATATGTAAGGGTGTTCATTCTTTACATCTCTGGAACAAATTTGTTTAGTTTGGTACTAGAACGTTATGTTGCTGTTGTGAACCCTTTGAAATACTTGACTTTTTATGAGGCATCGCCGAGTCATTCAAATGGTTCTAACATCTTGGGAATTCCTTTTTTTTCTCTCTTACTATAGTGTCGATTAGACCTAGTGGAATCGGTCTTGCCAGGACTATGCTCGGCTACTTGGGTTTGCTTTTCGAGATAATCTTGTGCGTAATTCTAATTTTTTTTCTTGCATCCATGTTTCTTGTTGTTTACTCAAGAGATCGCATTTTAGCTAAGCAATTACGGTTTAATCATATGGTGGCTAGAGCTAAAACTCAGAACAAGGCGTCAGCGGTAAGATGGGTGGCTTTGATAACGTGTGTGTTTCTATCGTGTTACGGAATAATGATGCGTTGTAGTTTATTATTTTGACTGGTCAATCATGTAACGATTTTCATTACAAAATACCTCTTCAAATTATTAACTCCGGAATAAACCCTATAGCTTATGCTTTCTTCAAAAGAGATATACAACAAGAATGCAAAAGACTTCTCTTCAAAAAGGCGTCGTTAATAAACAACAGAACAGATCCGACGCAAGAAAAACAGAGTTGTTAAGAACAACCATTAAAAAGAAATTCAATGGAAACGTGGTTTGGGGTTCTCGGCTGGTCTGCAGTCAACGTCAGCTTCGCACCAAAACCAACACATTTGTCGTTTCTTAAGCGGTGGCTGATTTTGGTGTTGGGATGTTCGCTGTTCCTCCTCGCTTTTTCTGCAACCTTACAACCGAATGCAATCCACGCTTTGAAACCTCTGAAATATTTGACTTTAATTTGCAGCAACATTTACTTTGGGGTAATTTTTTTTCCTTAAACCATGAAGCTGACTTGTATTTTGATATAAGAAACATCTGGTTCTTAAAAATATGAGCTTGCCTTGCATAATAAAATAAAAAGAGTGAAAACATATCATATTCCTTGTCAATTGATGTGTCCGGTTCTGTAACAGATCGCTTGATCCACGCGTAGTTCAATCCGACGACACCATACAAAATATTGTTAGAATCTTAACGTTGACAAAGAGCTGTATGCAACATTTCGTTGGCATAGCATCCGTCCATTCCTTGATAGATGTCGTGCTTCGAGGACTTTCGATCTTCAACAATTCACTTGAAACCTTGACCTAAAGCAATTTCTTGCCTAGTTTTACCATTGATCTATGAACGAATATTTTGCAAGGAAGCCTTTCGCGCAGCAATCTTCAAGTTTGTAGCACCGCTTATGACCATTGTAGCATCTGTATCGTCCAATTTTCTCTCTCCCCCCCTACAGGGGATAAATGAGACCAGTCCCATGGAGCCAAGTTTTGTTACAGAGAAGTCAAGAGAGTAAGTCAACAGTTGATGTTCTCTTGAGAGGTTGAAAGAAATTATCCTCGTGAGGATAAGCGCGAGGTTGTTGGTTGATGCTCGACTGCACGTTTCTTTCTCCTTTCCTTTTCTTTTATCTTTGGCTTTCACCTTTTATTGGAAATTGGAAAAAATACACCTATTACTTCGACCGTAATTTTCTTAGTCGAGGCAGGTGTAGTTTGAAATAAAGGAGAGACCTCTATCGCGAAATTGCAAGGGAATCGAAAAAAAAATGATGGCGATTCCAGGAAGATCGAGCGAGCTGATAGTTAATAAAATGAAATGGAAATAAATTAGATAATTTGGAATTTAGCAGTAGCTCTTCGAAAGGCTAGTGTTCGTGCGCTGTCTAATTTGAATCAGGACAACGATTTTAATAACTGGAGAGTTATCTACATGCAATAGTTGTGGTATTGCTAGGGTCGCCGCGATATTTTTACCTCTTTATTAGAGTCCACTAAGTCTTACAAATAGCCAACTATTACTTACGATCGCAAAAAACTAACCGAAAAGCTTGTCCTTGGTATTCAGCCCGTTGTTCAAAGTCGGAAAACTCATTTGAGTTACAAATCATTTAAAAAATTAAAATTCATGAATTTACTATCAGTCTTGAACGTGGAAAGAGCTTACAAACTAAAAAAGAAATTCAGCGTCTTTTTCAGCAAGTTTGTGGCCAAGAAAGAGGTCATTTATTAACTTATTAACTTGGATATCGTCAGTTCTGCGAAAAGCAGCGATTGTTCCTTTAAATCTGCAGATCAAAGTGTTGAAAATTTCGACGGCGCGAATTGATGGATGAAACTCTGTTCCGACTTTTCCCAAGGTAAATAGCTTATGTATTAATACACATTGGATTCAAGTGCAGTGTTCTTCTTGTTGTTGTTACCGTTGAAAATTAAATTACAGAGTGACATGTAGAAGGGGGAACTTATTAGACAGTACAGCACGTACGCTGTAAGACGAACTTCTGCCCATTCGTAGTCGCCACGACAGTTTTTATTGAACCAAGTGACTCCTGAGGCAGCAGCGAGAAATTTTTTCCTTCATTGTTGTTGTATTGATCACTTATTTACTTATTCAATTCCTATTTTAATTTTAAACGTATTTATACAAATATACACATCGTGCTCAGAGTTTTAGTATTAAGGTAACTGAAGATGGTTTTGATAATTTGAAACAAATTCTATGATGTATCGACACAAACACACTTCTGTCATGTTCCCTTGATAATGGCATCAAAATATTATGAAATTATTCTTAACATTTAAAGGTTTTTTTTTTTTCATGACATAAATGGTTAGGAAAACTACAGCCTCGCTTTGCCTTTATTTGCTCGGTGACCCCTATTTTATGTAGATAAATGCATAAGCATGCTACGATTCATCTTTCTGGGCGCTTTCTCACCGGGAGGAAGGTGCTTGATCGAGGGGGTTCTTATTAACAAACTATTAACCTGTGTTGATTTAGCTGTGGTTGAAGTTTAAAGAGATACAAATTAAGTGTCAGTAGCAATAGGTTTTCATTGTATCCCTATTATCTAAGGAAGGAAGTGAGGCAAGAAGAGGGTGCTTATTCAAGGTGGAAAGGGGGATGGTTGTTCAGTATGTTGGCCATCTCCGAGCTTTTATATCTGGTCTACATTCAACGCCCGAACCTTGATTAAGTGAATGTGTGCAATTCAAAACTAACTACAGTCGAAAACAAAGAAAAGAAAATCACAAAAACAAGAAAACAACTTCGATTTCTAGAATTGTTAATGTTTTGGATACCTATCAAATGATCATAATTGCAATCTTCTGTAAGGCTATCTAATTGAGATGGATTTAACTGGAAGTTTAAAACACGGTTTCTGTTAATCAGTTGATTCTAAGATTAACTTCAAGGACTATATGCTGGAAAAATCCTCAAAAATTTATTTGAAAGCAAATTTTCATCAATAGCTTGAATTGTAAAATATTTGAACAGAAATAGGTAAAGAAGAATAAAGAACTCGGAGCCGAATGATAAATATTTTGGCTTTTGAGGAGAAAACCAAATTGAAATAGACCGGTCCCAATTTGATGCTTTTCAAGTTTTCCCTGGAGTTCATTCTTTTAAAAATCTACACACAAGCATAGGTCGGGGAGTGTGTTTATTCCCCTTCTCTTTTTAATTTTTTTGGTAAAAATAAGACCTTTTTGCCATGCAGCCTGATTATCAACTGTCTTAGCTCTTGAGGCTAAACTAAAGTCAAGAAGTATTTTTCAAACACTGGTCTTTCTCTAAGTCTTTTCAAAACTCGTTTCTATATCCATTATAAGTCTTATACTCTGACGATATACGTTTTCTAAATTCGAAAGTTTTTAGATAATTTCAACAACAGTCTTGAAGTCTGATTGCTTTTGTTCAGATTTCTACTTTAGGTTTCCTAATTTATTTGTTATCTTATTTTATTTAAAAAAAAAAGCATTTTTTTCTTTTGGAGCCTTATTGTCGAATGTATCAGCTTTTGACACAATAACCAAACTCGAAGAGTTTGCTTCAAAAATTGATTCTCTAGAGGTTTTTTTTCCCCATAATTCATTTATATATTTTAAAATATATGAGTTGATCCACTGATAGATTTTTTATTAAAAAAACGTTTGACGCCTAATTGTCAAGTGTTTTAGCGAACAAGTCTGTTCCATAGTTTTTTTCTTAAATTCGATTCAGTTTTCATTTGCTTTTTAATTTTCTTTTATTCAAAGCTAGAACCTCTTTAAAACCCATGACACTTGATTATTTTAGCTTTTGTGATTAATTCAAAAGAAAACTTGGAGTCTAATTGATTTTAAAAATATTCGAACTATTGAGACTAAAACGAAACCCTAGGAGTTTACTCCAAACATTAGTATTCCCCAAATTATTTCACACTTGATATCTATATCTCTCCCCAACCAAATTCAACACACACCAATGAATTGAACTTTCCCCAATATTTACCTAGTGTCATGTTTTCTTTTGTTTTTTTCTCTGATAACAAATTTTCTAAAATAAACCTTTAAACTCCTGGGCCCAGTTTTATAAAGGTCAGAAAACGCCAACAAACAGATAAATTGCTATCCAACAGATAAGTGACAAAAAAAACGTACTGCACTATCCACCAGATAAAGATTTATCCACTGGATAGCGATATACCACCTTCGAACAACCGGTGACTAGGTGGAGAGGGACATTATTCGTTTCTACTCTTAGGAGGAGAGGAACAGTATTTATTTATACTCTTGGGTGGAGAGGGACAGAATCCATTCATACCCTTGAGTGGAGAGGGACAGTATCTAATTATACTCTTGGGTGGAGAGGGATATCATCCATTCATACTTTGGGGTGGAGAGGGACAGTATCCACTTATACTCCTGGGTGGAGAGGGACAGTATCCATTTATACTCCTGGGTAAAGAGGGACAGTATCTATTTATACTCATGGGTGAAGAGACGCAGTGTAAGAATTTTATTGTTTTGCCCAAGCACTCAACATAATGCCCCGGCCAGGCCTTGAACCCAACCCTTAAGATCAACCGCGTTTCCTGTAGAGAGGATGGAAGCTTGCCGTTAGGTTCTCTTTATTAGCATCGCAGGACGCCCGTTTCTTAGCCCGCTGTAAGATTTGAGAAGAGTCGGGGATAAGTTTGCCTTGGGCCTGTTACTAATAAGGAGGTTACCAGTGCCAGACCCCTTTCAGACCTCTGGCTGGCTCGCGTTGCTTAAGGCCTTTAACTTCCCGGCGGGCAAAGAAAAGCCCGCGCCGAAGCGATAACAATGATGGCGTGCACGCATAACTTTCTCCATTTTAGTGTTAGATATCCAGAGGTTGTTCGCCTTTTAACGGCAATTCATTTTTTTTTTAGGAAAGAGATTGCATAGTTTAGAACGTTCAGCGCTGTTCACAGCAATTCTTGATTTTCTTTGTCCAGGAAAAAAGCCTGGACGACTCTCACAACCAACACACGGAGTACCTCCGGAAGGCCTTTTTCTGTTCCCTGCTCAGTCGAAGGGCAGCGCCTGTAACGACCATCATAAGTGACCTAGGTACGCTTATACTCAAACTGCGTGCGCAGCTGTTGGCGTCCCCATGGCATCATGACCCTAGTACAGGGCACGTGACTCATCCCGCGCATGACATCATGCCTAATACTCATAACGTGTTCAAAGAATACTCTACCTTTCTCTTCACAGGTGAGATGTTTCGATAAATGACATTTTTTTCTTAAGGAATTCTTCGTTCACAGTACTTGGGACTGGAGAATGTGTCAGGTGTAACAGAGGTCTGTTGAATATCGTCAGTTGCAGAGCTAAGAACTGGTTTTTTTTTTTTTTTTTTTTGGGGGTTTGTTTTGTTTTGTTTTGTTTTTTTTGCACTCAGTCCCTTCACGTTTTTCCGCGCTTCTGGCAATTTCCTTGTTTTTTGTCTGAATTCTGATTGGCTCCTTGTGATAGCTTTCTTGTCTCTGATTTGACGTGGCGATGTTTTCTGTGATGGTTTCATAACACGTTAGAGAAAAGCACTCTGATGGAATTTTTTTTATCTTTTGGTCATCTGCGAGTCAGCGATGGGTTCGTAATGCTGCACAAAAAGGGTGCATCCGGCGTGTTGTTCTCTCTGAATAAAGGTGTTCTCCTTATTTTAAGCAGAAGAGGAAAAATAAATTGTCAAACTGATAGAGCAATCTGTTCAATTTTTAAGGATTTTAAGCGATTTTAGGCACTAATAAGAGATACTACAGGCGGTAAATTTTACCGGTTACCGCCCTAAAGGCGAATACTATATCCTGAAAAACCGCTTGATTTAAATTAACACTTATGTTTTTCGAATCTTTTTTTTCCAGTTGTTGGTGAACTTGTTCGCAGAGGTTATAAATCGCACTTGGCCGACTTTCTACTAAGAATCAACTTTAACAACTTCTACAATGCAGAATGAATTCCTCACCACTGGACCTCGACGTCACAAACAATATATTCTTATGATTTGTGTTATTAGGGCCGTAGCTAGCATGCGGCAAGACGAGGCGATTTTGGCTTTTTTTTTTTTTTTTTTTTTGAAGAAACGTTTAATTGGATTGGTTAAAAGAGCATTTCTGAGCCTCTAGATTTCAAAATTTTCTCAGGGGGGGGGGGGCTTGCCCCAGACTCCCCCCAGACTCCCCTAGCGGCTCGCGCCTTCAGCGCTCCAAACTTGCCTCGTCTTGTTCTGAAGTCTGGCTACGGCCCTGGTTATTTATTATGTAGTGCTTTGAGATCAGAAATTTACAAACACATAAAACAGGGCTGTATTTGCAGGGCTAGTATCTCAACTTCGCAAAGATATGGTAGACTACTCTCAGACTATTAACAGCTGGCGGCTTGAAGCAGTGTTATTTTTATGAATGAAAGAGAGAGAAATATTTTTAGGAAGTGCACCTTTGATTTTTGTCTCAACTTTTTGTCATCTAACGCTATTTTCGCCTCACTCCCTCGCCTCACTCCCTCCCCTCAACCTATCTACTCATCGAGCCGAACCGGTACGGGTTTATTTTAGTCTTCCCACTTGTTTGAAACTAGGTGTTTCTGAAGGTCGTCTCGATGGTATCTCTTTTGAGCTTAGTTTCTCAGATTTTTTTTTGTTTTGTTTTCTAAATTATTCTTCAAAGTTACGTCGGGAAAATAAAGAGATCTGATCGGGCGGACTGTGGTTTTCATATAAGTACATAGCTGTCTCGAAACACACAAGAAATGAACGAAATCTGTTCCACGAGCGAAATCGACCGGACCGCTCTTACGAAGAAAGGCGAGCGCTTTCAGGAAAGTTCACAGTAAAGTTTCCGTGAAAAGTCTTCGTGACAGGTTTTGCTCGTGTTTTTACCACACAAATTTTCATTGAAAAGTGGCGCACCTAACCCACACGTCTTGCATGACGTTTAAAACGAATATGGAAACAAGCTTTTAGCCTAAAATGACACCGAGCAACCTGTAGGTAGCAGCACAAATTTGTACTGACATGATGTCGAGTGAAATTTGGTGTTAAAATCGAGTAACTTTATCAAAGACCAAATATTTCACAAGCCCGTAGCAAATTGCGAGTGCAATTTGTAGTCTTTGAAAATTTTTCAAGTGCCCTTTACAAAAATTGCACTAGATATCATGTTGTTGCTTAGTAATAAAATACATGAAAAAGGCATCTCTCAAAGGCAAGGCAAACGAAATTTTGACACCGTGCGCGCTATTTATAATTTGTATTCATGTTCCAGCTTTGCACCTGTGTTACATGACAAATGCACTCGGTTTCAGCCAATCAGAAGGGCGTAAATTTTTCGTGTATATTTTTCGTATAGGTAACAACATGATTTCGAGTACAATTTGGTGTTAATAAGCACAAGTAAAGACAACAAAATTGCATTCGTGTTACAACTTTGCACTCGTATTACATGAAAAATGGACTCGTTTTCAGCCAATCAGACGCGCGTAATTTTTTCATGTATATTATTATACGCAGATAGAGAGTGAAATTTCGGATCAAGTTAAGGACGAATACACACCGACCCGGCAAATAGTAACAGGAAAGGCAAATGAGAGGTTTGTAAGCATGCTATACGCCAAAAGTAGAGAAAGAACTTGATTACGTCTCGTGTTCCCCCCTACATTTGTTTTGTGCTCCAGCTGCTTACTGCTGCTTTACAACAAAGCTTCTATATTTGTTAACGTCACTCCTTTGATGTTGAAAGGGGGCGATTCACGCTTGAAATTATTGCCATTTGAAATATTTGTTGTTCTCGGCCAAATAGAGGCTAATTTTCACTACTTCGCATCTGTAGTTTTGAGAAATGAAACACATCAGACGGAGGAAGTAAAAAAATATTTCGCTTCAGTTCTCAATTTCTGATTGGTCCATTCTTTTTTGAAACCAATGACTGGCGTCAAATTCTGTGCAGAAGGCGTCTGACAGAACATTCTAAGATGATAAATGTTTGCAGCCTTGAATGCGACTTAAATAAACATTATCCATTGTCCTAAGTAAATTTTAAGAGCTGATGGGAGGGAGAAGGTTTTATAAAACCCTTATATAAACAATTCTTTTTGCCTAAAACGTGTTTGCTTAAAATTTTCTTAAACAAGAAATTAAATGAAATTGTGATTTTGGATCTTCGGCTGGTTCCTCTCCATCCTCACGATAGTTGTAAATAGATACATTGCCATGGTGAAACCTTTAAAATACTTGACATTGATCAAGCGCCGCCGAGGCATTCAAATGGTTTTTACGTCTTCGTGAATTCCTTTCCTTTTCAATTTTACTTTTTCTTTATTGTCGACCAGAATTAATTCATTCGAACATACCATGACCATCGTCGGCTAATTGTGTTTGCTTTTCGAGATAATCTCGTGCCTAATGCCTATCTTTTTTCTTACATCCCATGATGCTTCTTGTTCAATTTACAATCTAACCTCTAGGGATCGCACTGTAGCCAGGCAATTGAATTTTATCATAGAATCGTTAAAGTTCAAACTCAGAACAAATCAGCTGTAAAATGGGTGGTTTTTCTGCAGCCTTGCAACCGAATGCACTCCACCCTCAAAAGAGGAATTAATTGTGATATATATAAGGGTGTTCATTCTTTACACCTCTGGAACAAACTTGTTTAATTTGGTGCTGGAACGTTATGTTGCTGTTGTGAAGCCTTTGTGGTTTTGGTAACGTGTGTGTTTCTATTGAGTTCGGGAATATTCTTGCGTTGTGGTTTATTATTTTAAGCTGTTCATAAATGTAGTAACGGTTTTTATTGCAAAATAACTCAACAAGTTATTAACTCCGGCCTAAACCGTAAAGTTTATGCTTTCTTCAAAAGAAATATAAAGCAAGAATGCGGAAGGCTTTTCTTCAAAAGGCGTCGCTATTTAACAACAGAGTGATTCCGACGCAAGAACAACATTAGCTGATGCATATACTTAAAACTTTCCTAGATCCCGAGGACTTCCGGTTCAGAATCTATTCGTGACATATTAATTCTTATCTAAACTGCTGTTCAGTTAAAAAGCTTCTGATGAAACAAAGATAAGTCACTTGTTTAAGAGAAGTAGTGTTGATATTACATACGTCTCTATTATTTAAGACCACATATTGATTATTTTGAGGCCGTACTTTACTGGAGGAGATATTTTTTTTCTGAAATTACTCATTTAAGCTGGCATGTATTTTAGTCTTAGAAACATCTGGTTCTTATTATTATGAGCTTGCGTTGTATATTTTAATGACATAGAGTAAAAAAACATCATTTTTCTTCTTAATTTTGCTGTGTTTTTTACTCTATGTTCTCTTCAGTGTTTTAGAATATTAAGCTCTTGTTGATGAATTACATGATCACTTTGAAACGATAAATGCTGGAAAAAAGTGCTGAATTGCCTGACTTTTCGTTAACGACGGTCGATTTGCATACGTGCAACTTCCCCATGAGCTCTGTTTAATTTAGCGGGGATTGATCATCACCTTAAATAGTCAATACCGATATAGGATTCATTGATATAAATACTTTTAATTTCCCCGTTTTCATTTGGAAATTTTTTCACATTCGGTAGCGTAGGTAACAATGGTATAACATTTCCAACACTTTTTTATTCCATGAAAACTTATCTTGGAGACGCTCGTTAAGGAAGATCTTCGTTCGACTAAAAATGAAATACTTGACAAGTATTCAAGTCATGTAATCCATCGGTCGTATGTCAGGGGAGATTGTCAAAGGCAAACGCCTTCAGGAAATTTTATAATATTACGTCTTTGTGAGATGCTTTTAATTTCTGCTGGTGTGTTTAGCAAACAATTTTTAAAAGAAAAGTGACGCACTTGACCCACAAGTCTTGCACATGATGACCTTTAAAACGAGCATGAAAACGAGTTATTTGGTTGCAACTGATACAGAACAAGCTGTGGATAAATAAATTTTATTAGACGTTTTGGAGTGTGGTATCGGTGAGCATTTTTGCGAGTTGTGCCGTATTTTGACGAGCCCGTGTGGCGAGTAAAACTACAAACAACGCCGCTTCCGAAGTACTTTACAACAGAGCAGTGCTTCGAGGCTTCTTTATTTGTTAAAAACGTATTTAACTTGATAATGAATAGGGGCGAATTACGCTTAACACTGACCGATTGATAATTTTAAAATTATTGTTATTTGAAATTATGGTTATTTGACATATTTCTTGTTGGCTAAGTTTCGTTAATTCGCATCTTATTTGCACTGTCATGCTGTACTGATAGTCTAAAAAAAGGACTGCCGTAAATTTTATTTTAATTAAAACACATTAGAAGATGAAGTCAAAAGAGGTTCCGCGTTTGTTATCAATTTCTGATTGCAATTGGTTCCTTCTTCTTGAAAACTAATAAACAGACGTCGAACTCCGAGCACGAAGCGTCTGACAAGAACGTTGTTGAGTGATGGATGTTTGCAGCCTTGAATATGACTTAGTTAAACAGCATATATTGTCATACTGATTAGCTTTTGTGTAGATTGGATGGGGCCAGATGGTTGATTAAAAACTCTATATAAACACAATTACATTTTTCATCCTTAAAACCTTTCAAAACACTCTTGGCTTGACCGAAGAAAGAAATTGAAAAGTCCTAGACAGCCATTCAGAAGAAATTCAATGGAAACGTGGTTTTGGGTTCTCGGCTGGTTCCTCAGCATTCTCACGATGGTTGTAAATGGATTTGTCATCTTCCTCGTCTGCAGTAAACGTCAGCTTCGCACCAAAACCAACACATTCATCGTGTCTTTAGCAGTGGCTGATTTTGGTGTCGGGATGCTTGCTGTTCCTCCACGCTTTTTCTGCAGCCTTGCAACCGAATGCACTCCACGCTCAAAAGAGGGATTAATCGTGAAGTTTGTAAAGGTTTTCATTGTTTACACCTCTGGAACAAACTTGGTTGGATTAGTACTGGAACGTTATGTTGCTGTTGTGAAACCTTTGAAATACTTGACTTTTATGAAGCGCCGTCGAGTCATTCAAATGGTTCTAACATCTTGGGGAATTCCTTTCCTTTTCACTCTTACTTTAGTGTCGATTAAACTTAGTGCAATCGACCGTGCCAAGACTATAAGCAGCTACTTGTATTTGCTTTTTGAGGTAATCTTGTGCGTAATTCTAATCTTTTTTCTTGCATCCATGTTTTTTGTTGTTTACAATCTGAACTCCAGAGATCGCAATTTAGCTAAGCAATTACGGTTTAATCAACTGGTCACAAGAGCTAAAACTCAGAACACGGCAGCGGTAAAATGGGTGGCTTTGATAACGTGTGTGTTTCTATCGTATTACGGAATAATGATGCGTTGTAGTTTATTATATATAACTGGTCAATCGTGTGAAGATTTTTATTTCAAAACACCTCTACGAGTTATTAACTCTGGAATAAACCCTATAGCTTATGCTTTCTTCAAAAGAGATATAAAGCAAGAATGCAAAAGGCTTCTCTTCAAAAGGCGTCGTTAATAAACAACAGAATAGATCCCACGCAAGAACAACAGAGTAGTTAAGGACAGACATTAAAAAGAAATTCAAAGGAAACGTGGTTTTGGGTTCTCGGCTGGTTCTTCTCCATCCTCACGATGATTGTAAATGGATTGTCATCGTCCTCGTCTGCAGTCAACTTCGCACCAAAACCAACGCATATGTCGTTTCTTAAGCGGTGGCTGATTTGGGTGTTGGAGTGATTGTTGTTCCTTCTCGCTTTTTCTGCAACCTTAAAACAGAAAGCACTCCACGCTTTGAAACCTTTGAAATATTTGACTTTAATGTGCGGCAAAATTTACTTTGTAGTAATGTCTTTTCTGTAAACCATGGAAGCTGACTTATATTTTGATGTAAGAAACATCTGGTTCTCAAAATTATGAGCTTGCCTTGCATAATAAAATGAAAAGAGTAAAAACCTATCATGTTACTTGTCAATTGATGTGTCCAGTTCTGTAACAGATCGTTTGATCCACGCGTAGTTCAATCCGACGATACCATACAGAATATGGTCAGAATCTTACCGTTGACAGAGAGCTACGCGCAACATTTTGTTGGCATGGTATCTGTTAGTTCCTAGACATAGGTCATGCTTCGGGGACTTTCGACCCTCAACAATCCCTTTGAAAAGTTAAAGTATTTTCTTGTACAGTTTTATTATTGATCTATGAGCAAAGATTTTGCAAGGCAGCCATTTGTGCGGCAATCTTTATGTTTGTGGCATCGATTATGACCATTGTAGTATCTGTATCGTCCAAACTCCTCTCCCTCCCCCACAGGGGATAAATGTTGACGTTATCTTTAGAGGTTGAAGTACGTACAGGTCGTCCGCTGGTACCCCGAAAAAAATGACCCTCGTGAGGTTGAGCACGAGGTTGCTAGTTGTTGCTCGATTGCACGTTTCTCACTCCTTTCCCTTCCTTCTCTTTCACCCTTTATCGGAAATTGAAAAAAAAAACCCATTCCTTCGACCGTAATTTTCTTCGTCGAGACAGGTGTAGTTTGAATTAAAGGAGAGACCTCTATCTCGAAATTGCAAGGAAATCGAAAAAATATTATCATGATTCCAGGGAGTCCGAGCGAGCTTATAGTTCATGACATAAAAAAAAGAAAGAAATGAGATAATTTGGATTTTAGCAGCGGCTCCTCGGAAGGCTACTGTCCGTGCGCTGTTTCTGAGTCTAATTTGAGTCTGGACAACTATGTTAATAACTGAAGAGTTATCTACGGTTTCCGCGATATTTTTGCCTCTTTATTAGAGTCTACTAAGTCCTAAAAATTGCCAACTATTGCTTACGATCGCACAAAACGAACCGAAAAGATTGTTGTTAGTATTCAGCCCGTCGTTTAAAATCGGAAAACTTATTTGAATTACAAATCATTTTCAAAGATTAAAATTTATGAATTTACTATCAATCTTGCACGTGGAAAGAGCTTACGAACTAAAAGAAGGAAATTTCAGTGTCTTTTTCAGCCAGTTTGCGGCCAAGAAAGAGGTCAGTTCGACCTTAGTAACTTGGATATCGTCGGTTCTACCAAGGTCTATCAAGAGCGGCAACTGTTTCTTTAAATGTGCAGATTAGAGTGCCAAAAATTCGACGTCGCGAATTGATGGACGACACTCTTTCACTGGAAGTTGAAACACGGCTTCTGTTAATTAATCGATTCTAAGATTAACTTCGAGGACCAGATGCTGGAAAAATGCTCAAAAATTTATTTGAAAGCAAATTTTCATCAATAGCTGAAATTGTATAATTTTTGAACAGAAATCGGTAAAGAAGGAAAAAGAGCTCGGAGCCGAATTGATAAATATCTTAGCTTTTGAGGAGAAAACCAACTTGAAATAGAGCGGTCCTACGTTGCTGCTTTTCAAGTTTTCTATGGAATTCATTTTCTTAAAAATGTACGTACGTGTATAGGTCGGGTAGTTTGTTCATTTTCTTTCTCTTCTTTTTCGGTAAAAATAAGACTTTTTTGCCATGCAGCCTGATAATTATCTGTCTTAGCTCTTGAGGCTAAAAAACCCAAGAAGTATTTTTCAAACGTCGGTCTCTCTCTAAATCGTTTCTATATCCATTATAAGTCTTATACTCTGATAATAGTCGTTTTCTAAATTCGAACGTTTTAAGATAATTTCAACAACACTCTTGAGGTCTGACTGCTGAAGTTCCAAGCCCTAAGACCAAACTCAAAATGCCACCAAAATTGACAGTATCTATTTGTACTCATGGGTGGAGAGGAACAGTATCTATTTATACTCCTGGGTGGAGAGGGACAGTATCCATTCATACCCTTGGGTGGAGAGGGACAGTATCTATTTATACTTTTGGGTGGAGAGGGACAGTATCCATTTATACTCTTGAGTGGAGGGGGACAGTATCCATTTATGCACCTGGATGGAGACGGATAGTACCCATTCATACTTCTGGGTAAGGAGGGACAGTATCTATTTTTACTCATGGGTGAAGACGCACTGTAAGAATTTAAGAGCTTTGCCCAAGAACTCAATACAATGTCCTGGCCAGGCCTTGAACCCGACCCTTAAGATCAACCGCGTTTCCCGTAGAGAGGATGGGAGCTTGCGGTCAGGTTCTCTTGATTAGCGTCGCAGGACGCGCGTTTCTCAGTCCGCCGTAAGATTTGAAAATAGCTGTATTTGCAGGGCTAGTATCTCAACGTCGCAAAGATATGGTAGACGACTCTCACACTATTAACAACTGGCGACTTTGAGCAGTGTTACTTTTATGAGTAAAAGAGAGAAAAATACTTCTAGGAAAAGATATAGAGTGAGAGATGATCATGCGCACCTTTGATTTTTGTCTCAAGTTTTATCATCTAACGCTATTTTCGCCTCACCCCTCCCCTCAACCTATCTACTCACTGAATCGAACCGATAGAGGTTTATTTCAGTCTTCCCACTTGTTTGAAACTAGGTGTTTTGTTAAGGTCGTCTCGATAGGTTTACATAGACATGATCTACACGGCAGTGCTATCTCTTTTGAGCTTAGTTTCTTAGCCTTAAATGACACGGAACGACCTGTAGGTAACAGCACAAAGTAGTACTGACACAATTTCAAAAAAAACAACAACAACAACAACAAAAAACGACAAAAAATCGAGTAATTTTATCAAAGACCAAATATTTCACAAGCCCAAATTTTTCAAGTGCCCCTTTACAAGAAACCGCACGAGAAATCATGTTGTTACCTTGTAATAATATACATGAAAAAGGCATCTCTCAAAGGCAAGGCAAACGAAATTTTGACAGCGTGCGCGCTAGTTGTAATTTGTATTCATGTTTCAGCTTTGGACTCGTGTTACATGACAAATGCACTTAGTTTCAGCCAATCAGAAGCGCGTAAATTTTTCGTGTGTATTTTTAGTATAGGTATCAACATGATTTCGAGTGCAATTTGGTGTTAGCAAGCACAAGTAAATTTTTCAAAGACAACAAATTGCATTCGTATTACAACTTTGCACTCGCATTACATGAAAAATGGACTTGTCAGCCATTCAGAAGTGCGTAATTTTTTCAGGTATATTATAACACGCAGGTAAAGAGTGAAATTTCCGATCAAGTTACCGACGAATACGCACCGACCCGACAAATAGCACGCGTCTCGTGTTTCCCCCTTTGTGCTCCAGCTGCTTGCTGCTGCTTTACAACAAAACAAAGCTTCTTTATTTGTTAACGTCACTCATTTGATATTAAAAGGGGGCGATTTACGCTTGAAATTATTGTCACTTGAAATATTTGTTGTTCTCGGCCAAATAGAGGCTAATTTCCACTATTTCACATCTTATCTGCACTCTGCTGTAGTTTTGAGAATTGAAACACATCAGATGATGAAGTAAAAAATATTCCGCTTTTGTTTTTAACTTCTGATTGGTCCATTCTTTTTTGACACCAATGACTGGCGTCAAATTTATGTGCAGAAGGCGTCTGACAGAACATTCTAGAATGATAAATGTTTGCAGGCTTGAATGCGACTTAACTAAACATTAACTATTGTCCTTAGTAAATTTTAAGAGTTGATGGGAGCGAGATGGTTCTATAAAACCCTTGTATAAACAATTCTTTTTGCCTAAAACGTTTTTGCTTAAAAATTTTTCTTGAACAAGAAATTCAATAAAATTGTGGTTTTGGATCTTCGGCTAGTTCCTCTGCATCCCCACGATGATTTTAAATGGATACATTGCCGTGGTGAAACCTTTGAAATACTTGACAATGATGAAGCGCCGCCGAGTCATTCAAATGGTTTTTATATCTTGGTGAATTCCTTTTCTTTTCACTCTTACTTTTTCTTTATTGTCGATAAGACTCAATTCATTCGAACATGCAAAGACCATCGTCGGCTATTTGTATTTGCTTTTCGAGATAATCTTGTACCTAATGCTAATATTCATTCTTGCATCCATATTTCTTGTTCAATTTACAATCTGAACTATAGGGATCGCTCTGTAGCCAGGTAATTTAATTTTTATCATCGGGTCGTTAAAGTTCAAACTCAGAACAAATCAGCTGTAAAATGGGTGGTTTTGGTAACGTGTGTGTTTCTATTGTGTTTGGGAATATTCTTGCGTTGTAGTTTATTATTTTTAGCTGGTCATAAACGTAGTAACGATTTTTATTACAAGATAACTCAACAAGTTATTAACTCCGGAATAAACCGTAAAGTTTATGCTTTCTTCAAAAGAAATATAAAGCAAGAATGCGGAAGGCTTCTCTTCAAAAGGCGTCGTTATTTAACAACAGAGTAGTTCCGACGCAAGAAAAACATTAGCTGATGCATATACTTAAAACTTTCCTAGATCCCGAGGACTTCCGGTTCAGAATCTATTCGTGACATATTAATTCTTATCTAAACTGCTGTTCAGTTAAAAAGCTTCTGATGAAACAAAGATAAGTCACTTGTTTAAGAGAAGTAGTGTTGATATTACATGCGTCTCTATTATTTAAGAGCACATATTGATTATTTTGAGGCCGTACTTTACTGGAGAAAACATCTTTCTTGAATTACTCATTTAAGCTGGCATGTATTTTAGTCTTAGAAACATCTGGTTCTTATAATTAGGAGCTTGCGTTGTATATTTTAATGATATAGAGTAAAAAAATTGCATTTTTCTTCGTAATTTTGCTGTGTTTGTTATTGTATGTTCTCTTCAATGTTTTAGAGTTTTAAGCTCTTGTTGATGAATTACACGATAACTTTTAAACGATAAATGCTGGAAAAAAGTGCTGAATTACCTGACTTTTCGTTAACGACAGTCGATTTACATACGTGCAACTTCCCCATGAGCTGTGTTTAATTTAGCGATTGATCATCACCTTAAATAGTCAATACCGATATAAGATTCAATGATATACATACTTTTAATTCCCCGCTTTCATTTGGAAATTTTTTCACATTCGGTAGCGTAGGTAACAATGGTATAACATTTCCAACACTTTTTTATTCCATGAAAAATTATCTTGGAGATGCTCGTTAAGGTAGACCTTCGTTCGACTAAAAATGAATTACTTGACAAGTATTCAAGTCATGTAATCTATCGGTCGTATGTCAAGAGAGATTGTCAAAGGCAAATGCCTTCTGAAAAATTTATAATATTACGTTTTCTTAATAGGTCTTTGTGAAATGCTTTTAATTTATGCTTGTGTGCTTAGCAAACAATTTTTTAAAGAAAAGTGACGCACTTGACCCACAAGTCTTGCACATGATGACCTTTAAAACGAGCATGAAAACGAGTTATTTGGTTGCAACTGATACAGAACAAGCTGTGGATAAATATATTTTATTATACGTTTTGGTGTGTAGTATCGCTGAGTATTTTTGCGAGTTGTGCCGTATTTTGACGAGCCCGTATGGCGAGTAAAAATACAAACAACGCCGCTTCCGAAATTCTTTACAACAGATCAGTCCTTCGAGGCTTCTTTATTTTTTAAAAACGTCTTTAACTTGATAATAAAAGGGGGCGATTTACGCTTAACACTGACCGATTAATAATTTTGAAGTTATTGTTATTCAAAATATTTGTTGTTGGCTAATGCCGCATTCACACCAAAGCTTAAACATGTTTAAAAGTTGTTTTGTTAAACACAGTTTAATTTTTTTTTTCTTTTTAGAAACTATTTAACCGAATATTTTTTACTTGAATGTAGCACATTGGAAATGCAAGTTAGCAAGTACTTGAATCCAATGGAAAATCAAGTTTTTCAGTGCTCTGTTTATAATTTTCATTCAATGAAAACCAGTTTAACAAAACATGTTTTGCTGGTGTGAATGGGGTATAAGTTTCGTTAATTTGCAATTCATTTGCACGATCGTGCTGTGCTGATAGTCTAAAAAAAGGACTGCCGTAATTTTCTTTGAATTAAAACACATTAGAAGACGAAGTCAAAAGAAGTTCCGCGTTTGTTTTCAATTTCTGATTGCAATTGGTTTATTCTTCTTGAAAACCAATAAACAGACGTCGAACTCCGAGCAGGAAGCGTCTGATAAGAACATTGTTAAGTGATCGATGTTTGCAGTCTCGAATATGACTTAATTAAACAGCATATATATTGCCATATTAACTTGTACGTAGGTTGGATGGGGCCAGATGGTTGATTAAAAACTCTATATAAACACAATCAAATTTTTCATCCTTAAACCTTTCAAAACACTCTTGGCTTGACCGAAGAAAGCAATCGAAAAGTCCTAGACAACCACTTAGAAGAAATTCAATGGAAACGTGGTTTTGGGTTCTCGGCTGGTTCCTCAGCATTCTCACAATGGTTGTAAATGGATTTGTCATCTTCCTCGTCTGCGGTAAACGTCAGCTTCGCACCAAAACCAACGCATTTGTCGTGTCTTTAGCAGTGGCTGATTTTAGTTTTGGGATGATCGCTGTTCCTTCACTTTTTTTCTGCAGCCTTGCAACCGAATGCACTCCACGCTCAAAAGAGGGATTAATTGTGACATTTGTAAGGGTGTTCATTCTTTACATCTCTGGAACAAACTTGGTTAGTTTAGTACTAGAACGTTATGTTGCTGTGGTGAAACCTTTGAAATACTTGACTTTTATGAAGCACAGCCGAGTCATTCAAATGGTTCTAACATCTTGGGGAATTCCTTTCCTTTTCTCTCTTACTTCATTGTTAATTAGACTCATTGCAATCAATCGTATCATAACTATGCTCGGCTACATGTGTTTGCTTTTCGAGATAATCTTGTGCGTAATGCTGATCTTTTTCTTGCATCCATGTTTTTGCTGTATACTCTAGAGATCGCACTTTAGCTAAGCAATTGCGGTTTAATCAACCGGTTGCTAGAGCTAAAACCCAGAACAAGGCGTCAGCGGTAAAATGGGTAGCATTGGTAACGTGTGTGTTTCTATCGTGTTACGGAATAATGATGCGTTGTAGTTTATTAATGTTAACTGATCAAAAGTGTAACGATTTTCATTACAAAATTCCTCTAGAAGTTATTAACTCTGGAATAAACCCTATAGCTTATGCTTTCTTCAAAAGAGATATAAAGCAAGAATGCAAAAGGCTTCTCTTCAAAAAGGCGTCAGTTAATAAACAACAGAATAGTTGCGATGCAAGAACAACAGAGTAGTTAAGGACAGCCATTAAAAAGAAATTCAATGTAAATGTGGTTTTGGGTTCTCGGCTGGTTCTTCTGCATCATCACGATGGTTGTAAATGGATTTGTCATCTTCCTCGTCTGCAGTCAACGTCAGCTTCGCACCAAAACCAAAGTGTTGGGGTGATCACTGCTCCTTCTCACTTTTTCTGCAACCTTACAACCGAATGCACTCCACGCTTTGAAACCTTTGAAATACTTGACTTTAATTTGCGGCAAAATTTACTTTGGATGATTTTTTCTTTGAACCATTGAAGCTGACTAGTATTTTGATGTAAGAAACATCTGGCTCTTAAAATTACGAGCTTGCCTTAGATAATAAAAAAAAAAAGAGTAAAAAAAATTTCATATTCCTTGTCAATTGATGTGTCCGGTTCAGTAACAGATCGCTTGATCCACGCGTAGTTCAATCCGACGATACCAAACAAAATATGGTTAGAATCTTGACGTTGGCAGAGAGCTGTGCCCAAAATTTCGTTGGCATAGTATCCTTCAGTTCCTAGACAAAGGTCGTACTTCGGGAACTTTCGACCCTCAACAATCCCTTTAAAAACTTGACCTAAAGCAATTTCTTGCCCAGTTTTATTATTGATCTATGAACGAAGATTTTGCAAGGCAGCCTTTTGCGCGGCAATCTTCATGTTTGTAGCACCGTTTATGACCATTGTAGCCATCTGTATCGTCCAACCCCCTCCTCCTCCTCCCCCCACAGGGGATAAATGACGACCGGTCTCTTGGAGCCAAGTTTTGTTATAGAGAAGTCAAGAGAGTAAGTCAACAGTTGATATTCTCTTGAGAGGTTGGAATACGTAAGGGTCGTCCGCTGCTGGTACCCAGAAAGAAATGGCCCTTGTGAGGATGAGTGCGAGGTTGTTGGTTGATGCTCGACTGCACGTTTCTTTCTCCTTTCCCTTTCTTTTCTCTTTTCCTTTCACGCTTTATCGGAAATTGGAAAAATACACCCATTCCTTCGACCGTAATATTATTCGTCGAGACAGGTGTAGTTTGAAATTACAAGGGAATAAAAAAAAAATTATCGCGATTCCAGGAAAATCGAGCGAGTTGATAGTTAATAAAATGAAACAGAAGTAAGTGAGATAATTTGGAATTTAGCGGTGGCTCTTCGCAAGGCTACTGTTCGTGCGCTGTCTCCAAGTCTAATTTGAATCCGGACAACAATTTTAATAACTGGAGAGTTATCTGCAAGCAATAGTTGTGGTATTGCTACGGTTGCAAAGATATTTCTACCTCTTTATTAGAGTCTACCAAGTCTTAAAAATAGCCAACTATTGCTCACGATTGCACAAAACTAACCGAAAAGCTTGTCGTTGGTATTCAAACTCATTTGAATTACAAATCATTTTAAAAATTAAAATTCATGATTTGCTATCAGTCTTGAACGTGGAAAGAGCTTGTGAACTAAAAGTAGAAATTTCAGCGTCTTTTTCAGCCAGTTTGCGGCCAAGAAAGAGGTCATTTCGACCTTATTAACTTGGATATCGTCAGTTCTGCCAAGAGTGGCGACTGTTTCTTTAAATCTGCAGATAAGAGTGTTGAAAATTTAACGTCGCGAATTGATGGATGACACTCTGTCCCGACTTTTCCCAAGGTAAATAACTTATGTATTAATACATATTGGATTGGAATACAGTGTTCTTCTTGTTGTTGTTACCGTTGAACATTAAATTACAGAGTGACATGTAGAAGGGGACTGGGAACTTAATAGACAGTACAGCACATACACTAAGACAAACTCCATCCCATTCGTAGCCGCCATGACAGTTTTCATTGAACCAAGTGACTCCTGAGGCAGCAGTGAGAAATTTGCTCGTTCGTTTTTGTTGTATTGATCGCTTGTTAACTTATACAATCATATTTTCATTATTAAACTTATTTCAACAACATATACACAGTCCATCGTGCTTAGTGTTCTAGTATTAAGGTGGCTGAATATGGTTTTGATAATTTTAAACAAATTCTATGTGATATATCGATGCAAACCAAGAGCCCATATAAGTAATGGGCTCCTGTGCAAACACACTCTTATCATGTTCCTAAGAAATTGGTTTCAAAATAAAATCAAATTGTTCTCAACATTTTGAGGTTATTTTTTTTTTCATGACATAAATGGTTACCCCCAGTATATAAAATTGCATAAGCATACTTTCTCATCGGAAGAAAGATGCTTAATCGAGGGGGTTCTTATTAACAAACTATTAACCTGTTCTGATTTTAGTTTAAAAAGTTACAAATTAAATGTCATTGGCAACAGGTTTTCCTTGTATCCCTGCTATCTAAGGAAGGAAGTGAGGCAGTAGGAGGGTGCTTATTCGAGGTGGGGGAGGGGGGTGGTTGTTTAATATGTTGGCTAAGGGAGTGAGCGCTTATGCAGGGGAGGGTGCTTATTAAAGTAAGAGGGGTTATTCGAGGAATTACGAGACATGGAGTTCAGAGCATTCTTATTTTCCAGATGATTCAAGGTAACTTTGTTTTCAAGGAAACAAATGAAAAGTGTGGGAGCTTAGATACGACAAAGAATAATTGATTAAAAGTATCTGTATTTATATGTCAGTATAAAATGTGATCACTACATTTGAGCTTTTAATCAGGATAATAATGATTTGCATAGACAACTAAAGAGTATTCACAAAACTATTGGCATGCGCATGTTCACCACACATTTTTCTTTAGAAGAGCGTCAAGCATGCCCGAAACATCTGGAAGTAAAGAAATAAAAGGAAAGAGAAGAAAAGCAAGATTCTTTCTCACCAGGTTAGTTACTTATTACCTTTTTGATAACGAATTAGCTATCCGCGCTTTTATGTTTGGTCTGCATTGAACTCCCGAACCTTGGTTAAGTGAATATATGCAATTCAAAACTAATCACAGTCGAAAACGAAAAAACATCACAAGCAGAAAATAAATTTGATTTCTAGAATGGTTCATATTTTGGATGCCCATGAAAAGATTATTATTTACAATCCCCTGTAAGGCTATCTAATTGAGATGGATGTTAATGGAAGTTTAAAACACGATTTCTGTTAATAAATCGATTCTAAGATTAACTTAAGGTAGTCTGTTATTTTCTTTATCTTATTTTTTGCAAATACAAGACTTTTTTGCCATGCAGCATGACTATCAACTGTCTTAGCTCTTGAGGCTAAAAAACGCCCAAGAAGTATTTTTCAAACATTGGTCTTTCTCTAGGTCTTTCGAAAACTCGTTTCTATATCCATTATAAGTTTTATACTCTGAAAATTTACGTTTTCTAAATTCGAACATTTTTGGATAATTCAACAACACCCTTGAGGTCTGATTGTGGAATTTCCAAGCTCTCGAGGCAGAACCCTGAGGAAAAAAAACTCAAAATGCCACCAAAATTGGTATTTCGTCAATTTGTTCGGAATTCTCCTTAACATTTCCTAATTCATTTATTAACATCTGTTTTTCAAAAAAGGAGCATTTTTTCTCTTAGATACTTTTTGTCAAATGTATTAGCTTCTGGCGCTAAACCCAAACTCGAAGAGTTTGCTTCAAAGATTGATATTCTAGAAGTTTTTTTCCAGAATTCATTTATATATTTTTAAATATACGAGGTTGATCCAGTTACAGATTCTTTTCTCACTAAGCTTCTAAAAAACGTTTGATGTCGAGTTTTCAAGTTTACTAGCTAACGAGGCCTAAGTCTTTTCAAAGTTTTTTTCTTAAATTCCTTTCAGATTTCATTTGCTTTTTTAATTTTCTTTTATTCAAAACTAGAACCTCTTTAAAACCCACGGCACTTGATTTCTTAGCTTTCGTGTTTAATTCAAAAGGAAACTTGGAGTCTAATTGATTTAAAAAATATTCAAACTATTGAGACTCAGTAAAACCAACTGTTTCTCTCACCAACCAAATTCAACATGCACCAATGAACTGAACTCTCCCCAATATTTTCCTGGTGTCATGTTATGTTTTTTTTTTTCTCTGACAACGACTTTTCTAAAATAGACCTATTTTACTTAATTCAATAGAGACCTTGGATAGATTTTTGATGTAAAGATAGGAGCTTGGAGCCTAGTTGGCAAAGTAAAACTATTGCCTAATAGAGCAACTTTCAATTGGGTGACGAAAAACCGAAACCAAATTTATCACAACAACCAATCAATAAATTATTTACCTATACACACTGTAATGTCCATAGCATTCATACTTGCTGTGTAAAAGATTTCAATTCTTCTGCCAGATCGTCTCAGATGAAGTAAATTATCACCATATTTTACCAGCTTATTTTGTCAGCTCATTCTATCAAAGATATTTACTAGCAAATAATTTTGAAACGTAAAATTTGTGAAACGAGAATTTGCAGCTTTCTTTCCTTAAAAAAAAAGGTCCTTCAGGGACTATCTATTTACCGAGCTATTTACAGGAACTATCGTCATTAACTGGATAGAGATATATCTTAGTTTGGCAAATTTCCACACAAAGCAGGCAGTTTTTTTGATAAAGAAAGCACTAACGAAAAAAAAAGCTTAAGATTGCCTTTGGGACTATGGCTTTGTTTAAGAAAGTATGGGCTATACCAACATCTTTCCCTTGATTTTACTAATGAAGGAATGTTGAAAATACTTAAATTTCCCCGCTATAAGCATCTCAGCAGAACCTTTTGACCAAAACGTGTAACTGAAGCTGCTTACTAGAAGGTGACTTTGAAAATAGAATTTTTTAAAAGAAACACTTTATCGCTTTTCTTTTAGGGAATAACATTTTATAGTCATTCAATTTATGCGTTTCCGTGTTTATGTTCAAAGTTAGGTGTGAGGAGAAAAAAATTGGATTCCTTAGGGTTTTGTTTGTTTTTCGATCGTGTGCGAGGTTCATTTCATTTATTTATTAGAACTAGAGAACCAGTCGGTTATAAGATTGATCTAGACTCAGTAAACGACGATAGTGAATAAACAATTTGAACTTGGTTATGAAAGTCGATTTAATGAAACGAATTCGTATAATCCGCTCGTTATATGCTAATAAGTTTTCAGAAAATGCTAAAAAAAAAACTAAGAAAAGTTGTGAACATTTATTCAATCAACCGATGTTACAAAGGGTACTGATTTTCGTCGGGTGGTGGTGACTGTAAAGTCACAAAAATCAGCAAAAAGGCAAGTATGTTCACATGAACATCCATGACCAGTTGCCTCCACAGAATTTTCTTCGCTCGTTCTTGGCTCGCTCTTGACTTAAAAAAAAATCCCTTGTTTTGAACACTCCAGTACATTCCAACGTGCGTCTCATATTTTCGTGGCCTGCTTCCTGCACGATTCAAGTATTCACATCTGTTCTTGATTGTTTTTCTCATCAGCATTTAGTGACAAACTCATTAACGTACAACGAACAGGATATACGAATTCAATTTAGCCATTTATCTTAAGACTCAATTTCGTCGTGATCTCAGGGTACCAGGATTTCGATTATTTGCTTTTTTTTTTTTTTGGAATTTATTACATTATAATAACGACTAACGATATTAAGATCCACTGCATATTCTTGACGTATCCTTTATTTTCATTCTCCCACAGGCTGAAAGGCAGAATGTTCTGATGCATCGAGCACGAATAACACACAAAAAAAAACCTTAACACTACGGAAAGATTTATTCAGCGGTGCAGAACAAAGCACATTTCTCTCAAGGATAAGGCGCTGCAGAGCTAAGATTCGTTTGTCAAAATCGAGGATTTGAGGCCCGACTTGTATATGTAAACTTTATTTCGCGATTTTGTAGGGATTCAAATCATTTTCGGTGGCATAATTCGTATCAAGGACTGTTGAAAAAAATTCAATTTCCCCACCAAAAATGCGCTCAAAATGCGCATGCGCCAGATGAAATTTTTCATCGACTGAACTACATCTTTTGAAATAATATGGACATTATTTCTTTGCACAAGATGATGTATACAAGCTTTAAACAAAAAAAAGACACCATGGCGTGGTACGAAAAGTTCAATCAGAATTTATAGCCAAATTTCAATCAATGTTCAACTGCTTCAATGACACGAAATTTTCTGAGATAAATGTGTCTAAACTAGGGCAAGAAAAGAAAAAAAAATCAATCTTACTATCGCTGAGTCTGCGGAAAAATCAGTACCATTACCTAATTAATTAAAAAAAGGTGGCTTGTCGCGAAATAACCTCTTGTAGCGGGAGCCAGAGGGAACAACATCAAACAGTTGGTGAAGCTTACTTGTAAAGTTATCAAAAGCTCGGATATGTAATAGACAGCCACTATTTTTACTACCGTTACTGCAAAACTTTTAAAATTCTTATCTTTTTCCCTATCGTCTTTATGCCCAGTGCTTCCAGTTCGTTCGCTTTACCATCGTTCTTCAGATCACTATTTTCTCTATGAAAAAAAAAATTTTCGATATGATCAGGCGCCTACCAATTTTTTAAACTTACACGGAGATTTAAAAAAACATCTTACGAAGAAATACAAAATCAAAATAAATATTTTGCATTATTTTTGTTATGCAAAAGTTCTGTGGGGAAGAAATTCGCCAACCACAACTCTTTAAAACTCCACGTGGTAGCGTTCAACTACAAAATCTCGTCTCCTGTCAGTGTAACTTCGTAATTTACGCCAACCAAGAGACATTGTGCAATTCAATATACCAGAACCATAGGTTGTGTTTCTGTGGAGGTCAGCATCCTTACTCAATCGATCTGAGTCGAAAAGCTGCTCAGACCGAGGAGCTAATACTTGTTGACGCGTGAAACAACGATGATATGACTCTTTCACCTCCCTGAAAGAGTTAAAGACAACATTTTCAAGATGGAAAGCTCACCTTCTGTTGAAATAACAGAAAACTGCTGTTTCTCATCTGTACGGGTCTTATTTCAATCGGAATCATTTCTTCTTGAGCACAACGGGAGGACAAATGTTCACTCTTAAGTGGAAAAGCGAAGTTTGCTGAAAATTGCACAATTTCTGATGAATATGAATTAACAACCTAACCCAATCGAAGGCTGATACGTCACAGATTTGTCACGGAATTTCCTTTGCACGCTCTGCCAGCTAATCAAGAACGAAGGAGATGTAGGAATTGTGTACGATGGAAAGAAAAGAGGACGGTGATTACATTAATACTGCAAGAACTATTATCTCTAGGAATGTGCTCTGAAATTGAAAATAGATTGAAAAACAAATTTGAAAATGAAAATTGTGTAACTCAACGACTTAGACTTTTTTCAAATACTCAGACACCTTGGCAACTTAGATTTCAGTATAAAACAAGCAAATGAATTAAACCAAAGCAGTACTATTTTGAAATTTTTATATTTGAGCAACGAAGCTACGAATAAACATGAAACATTGCTATTCTGCTGAGATAAAGCTTAAAAAGACCAAAATAAGTTGACTCATTTTTTTCTTCCTTCAAGAGAGAGGATGATAAAATCTGTGCATTAACGATAAAATGGACGCAAAAATGATAACCCCCCCCCCTCCCCCTTCCCCCTCCCGTGGGGATATGAAAACCAAAGCTCCTGCTGGAAAGAAATATTTCGTAGCTTACTTTAAGCTGTTTTTGTTTCAAAAAAAAATCCTGTGATTTCGGAATAAAAACACAAAATTCTCAAAACTGATCCATAAGTAAAAAGAAGACGGTTACAAGAGAGAATAACTAATGAGATTCTCGGACCAAGGGAAAAGGCGCGCAAGGAGGGAATGGAAGCAAAGAGTTTCATACTGTCCATGAGTAACTTTTCGCTCCCATGCGATTCCTCAAATCATTCTCGTTACTCATCTCATCGCCTGCTACTCGCAAGTCACAGGTTGGCATTCAAGCTGCAGCATTTAGAAATAAGAAGGCGAAACTAAGCGGAGCGTACAAAACATATCTTTGCATGTGATCTCAGATTAAACAATTGATATGTTTTATAAGGATCAGCTACTCTAAGAGAAGAAAACAGAATTAAATGCTGCATATCAACGAAAACACTGATAAGTTTATTTTCTACAAAATGAGGTGGGTCTATACCAAAATTGATATGCATAATCGGCAACATTGCAATTCTCTGCAAAATTTCTTCACGCATATTACAGACACCGTCAAAAACAGCGAGGTAAAGGACCTCGGTTTCTAAAGGAGTTCTTCTTCTGTAGCAAATTCAAAGAGGAACAATTATTGCGTGACATTGTAAATAGGATGCAACGCCATCCAATTACATTCAACAAGAATACATTAGGGCCTTTAACGATTGAGTGTCATAAAGCCATCCAAGGTGGTCAGAACGGCCAATCAGAGCAAAGATGAATATCTCCAGGAACCAATCAAAATGTGACCGGACCGAAGGGCGGGAAAACGATAGTGAGCAAGACGCGTTTGGTTTAAGTCTGGCAGCTGAATGGTTTTCTTGCTCAATCTCAGAGGGGTAGTGAGGACACAAAGTGTATTCCCAGATAGCCAAAGACACTCAATTGAAAAATATTCTTTGTTACGTTTAAAAATTATCACAGCTAATCAATAATATTGGTGACTAGGTACTATACTCATGAAAATAAACATCGACACGCAGATAATGAATATTAACAATCTCCAAAATAAAGCTTACACTTTAAATACCCAAGCTTGGCTTGTAGTCATGTTGTTCGCATCGCGTGACAGATCCATAAATACAGTTGTCTTATTTTGTACGCAAGGTACATGATTCTGTGCGAAGCTTCCTTACAATCAAATCAATCAATCAAGCTTAGATTCTTGCGCTTATAAATAATGAGATTTTCAGTGATCCTCTACAAAGGTATCACGAAACTTTCCTTTTTTAACACTTTATAGTTATATCCACGTGATAACTTACGATCCTTAAAAACTAATCTACATAAGTACTTTGTCCCTTTATGATCCATGTCAGTATCTCAAGCGCTGCGCACCTACCCCTCCCCTATTCCAAAAACATTCAACCGATAACAAATTAAGGCTAATGTTGGGGGAGGGGTTGGTCTGCAGTTGCTTAGCCACTGACAGTGATCCTTCCTTTACGTCTATTATTGCCTAGGATGACATGCATTTTGCCAGATGTTTCTAGTCTACAATTATCATTATGCTTAAACTATATGTACATCTTGGTGTCAGAAAGCTTCCACATCAGGCTCACAGGTCGATCATTGCTGCATCCTGTGGAAGTTAAATGAAGATTTCGTTACAAACCTGAGTGGTTCCGTGAGCGCTGGAATTCTCTCTGTAAACCCCACCACTACCCCCTCCCTCAATCTCTTACCACCTCCCTTCCAATGGGGCAGGATTGAAACTTACTACTCAAGGGAAACCCCTATCTGAAATTCGTCAGAGTATAAAGGGAGGACTAAAGAAAATTGACTGGGGAGGGGGGGAGAGGGATCAAGCACAATTTATAGCGATACAACCAAATTCTTCCAGCCTGCCCCCCCTTTCACCTCTCAAAAAAAAGCATTCGTCTTCATGATACGAAAAGAGCAAAGGCAGCACTTACATCATCACTGGTATCACAATCTCGATACGCCCGCAATCCTTTGGGTCTGGGATCATACTTGAAACTCTCAGAGCCCTCCATTTCTTCCACGTCGTCTTGAGAAAGTTTAGAGTAGCGATAAGAGGGGCGGCTGCAATGATACAAAACAAAAGTTGTAATGCGACATTTCCTCAAGATGCTCCAGGTTACAATAAGTTGGAAAATTCTTGGCACGCACCACTACTTTCAAGATTTTTTTTCCAAAACCTTTATTTCCATCTCCCTCTCTCCCATTTCAGTGTTACTTGGAGTTAACAAAATGGTCACTAATTTCAGGCAATATTGTTTAGGAGGAAAGGGGGCACTGCAAGTAACTTATTGGAGATTTTTCCTTTATCCTTTTCAATTTTGTAATTCCGTACGATTGTGTGACTGAGGACGACAGGATCATACGATGAGCAAACTTGGTACACATTTTTTAATTTTTTTTTTCACGGTTGGAATTCAAGTTTGTTTGATTTAAATAAAATTTCCATTGAATAGAGATTATCTGAAACAGAGGTTATATCACATCGTGTAAGATAAAAATGCACTTACATTTTATGAACCTTCCAGTATTTTCTGCCAAAGTATACAGCGGCCACAATCAAAATCAAAACCATAGGAAAGACTATCCATACCGCACCTTTACTGTGCGCCTTCTACAGATAGAAAAGAAAAAGATCTGATGATTGATTCTCCACACTGTCTGTCGTATATTTTTTATAATTTTAAGTCTGAGAATTTGGTGTGAACTCAAATGGTATCCCATGCTTGATAAGTTCTTTACTTCTCGTCACCCTTCTGCTTAAAAATGTATTGGTATTGTAAGGAGAAACTCATATTTGGTCACTCCAGGGATTGAAAGGGTTAATATATCAAGAATTCCGTTTAACTATGTTGAAACACTGCCTCGGTATCTGTGATGCGTGAGTGAGTGGCAAGTAAACGGGGAAAAGAACTATGACCACTAGAAACATTCAGTCTAAGATGACCTTAGCCTGCCGAATAGTGCTTGAGCATGACCGTTTCTTCGTCCGTGGGAAGGATATGACCTTGAGGAACGTGGGCCGAGAGGGTCTGGAACTTATAATAAGTTTTTAGTGCCAGACCCCCTTCACACTTCTCTCCGAGTCGTCTCAAATCTTTCCGCGGACAGAGAAAAGCGCGTCCTGCAGCGCCAATAATGAGGGCCTGATCTCAAGCTAAGGTTAGCTAGGCCAATATTTGATTCATATGGAAACACGTCATGCATACTGCTAGGATCGACAATGTCGAAAGCCTCGAGTAAATAAAATAATGATAAATTTTATAGCTCGGCAGTGAAACATAATATGCAGTATAAAAAAGTCCACGGCGATCTAACGACAAAGTTAAAAAAAGTTAGATACTAAAGGATTTCCTCTGAAGTGGAAATCCTTAAACTCTTCGAATATTCATTATTCATTATGAGCCCTGTAGATTTCAGACGCGTCGAGGAGAAGTATGCAAGGGGTCTGGCACTAATAATCATCATCAGTACCAGACCCCCTGCAGACCTCTCGCCAGCTCGCGTTGCTGAAGCCGTTATACTTTTCCTGCGGGTGAAAAAAAGACTGGTGCCGTAGCGCTCACAATAAAGACCCGCTCCCAAGCGATTGAATAAAATAATATAAAAAAACGGCGTCCTTACCTTCTTTGCAAATTTTGCCTCATAGTCATAATTCATCCCGTATTCGTACCATGAAGCATTTTTACAGAGCTGCTGTGAGTCTAAATACTTATTCACAATAGGATCACCTCCACAGCACTGATCACCTGGAATACGTCGATATCTACAACAAATTATATTATATATTTAGCTGAATTATACAGGCAGTTTTATTGGTTCTTATCTATGATCTATTGGAGACCAGTTGACGGCACAGACGACGGCCTAGATGACGTCACTAGCAGCCAAATTTTCTTCAGATCCAATAGTTTCATTTATCAAGCAACACACAAGCCAAACTGACAAAGATCAGTCACGACATGAATTTTTTAAAACAGCATAATCACAATACTGATTTGCTATTGTCGCGACAAAGCCACAATATACCATAATTCGTCACTCTGGTCACGCGTGAATCTATGCGCCATATGGATGCGCAGTGTCATACCGCAAAATCACACAACACAAGCCTTACTGACCCTAAATTGTCTGTTTCCACGTCACCATGTATACAAAGCTCTGGAGGTTTATGTTCGTCCCTCACGCAATCATTTCCATTTGGATGATAGCCGTAGTCGCTGAGGAAAAAGAAAAAACGAAAAGAACAAAATATTGGCAAATCCATCAACGCGGCAATAAAATGTTTAATGAAGGGTATTCCACGGGGTTTGCGGGGGCGCAATTCAGTTCATAACTAAAACATGAACATTCCTTCGTTTCAGACTATTTCCGTTGAGCAGGTGAAAAAAAAACAACAACATTTAAGAAACAGCGTGGAAACTGGGAGCGAGGAGTATCACACGTCATTTCGACCCCACTCCGTGTGCGGCTTTCATGTTTCGTATTTGCCCATTGGTTTTTCCCTCCACTACTCCACATACACTAGAGCCCTCCAGAGAGAGTTATTAAAATTAACTGGAATTCAACAAATTGCACAAACAATTAGGGTAGAACCATAACATATATATATATATATATATATATTGGTTACGTTGTTTTCGAAGATTCTGCATGAGCTCTGATATCTTTAGCCAGCTCCAGGCATTCAGTTAACAAAACGAAACAAGATGGTAAATGGCGCAATAGAAACAGAAAATTGAAAAACAAGGGAAGTCTGGGTCGGGTAGCGCAATGCCACTCGACCCAAACCTCCCCCGTTTTTTTAACTCCCCCGTGACTATCGCGGCGTTCATTATTTCGCTCCGTTTCACAAACTGAACGCCTGGAACAAACTATGATATGTTCCCTTGCACTCTTTGCTGCCTTACCATTCAATATCATCGTGTGTACACTCACAGCATTCACTTTTTTCATGATGGATATAATCCACTCCATTAAAACAACTGCAACAAACAACAGTTAAAATACTTTAGCTAACTACCCCTCGTGAACAACCTTAAACCCTCTAAATCTCATGAGTGACCAAGACAGAATTTCTCCTTAGAACATCAATACAACATTAAGACGACAAGTGATGAGAAAGGAGAAAAATATCAATTAGGGGATTATTATTTGATCCAATACCAATTTCTCCGAACTAACATCATCAGAATTGTATGGCTAACAGTAAGGAGAATAACTAACGAGATCTGCTGTCTATACCTTTCCTCTAGTACTAAGTTTCGCGTATCTGGCGTGTCAACGCTTCTTTCTTAAACATTTCTATTTGAAATTTTACGCGGGAAATTAACGCGCGTCCGGTCAAAATTGATCCCCTTGCGCATGCCCAATGTTTGACCGCTCTGTTGCTTTACCTTTGAAAATGCGTTTTAACGCTGGAGTTTTATATCTTTAGGCATCAGAGAGGAGACCGTACGGTCATGTATGTAGATAAAAGTCAAAATTATTTCCTTACAGACTCTCTTTCTTTGGTCTTAGAATGTAAACTTTTCTACCCAGCAAGCATCCGTTTTTCGCCCCTTTACCGTGAGGTATCCACTTTTCGTAATCGTCGTCTTTACCTAGAGAACAACAACATCCATCAGGAGCCATTTCAAATGATTTCAACGGCCAATCAAAGCAAAGGGAAATGGAAAAGAAAGCCAATAAGGATTCAGGGTAAATACATGTGACCGGCTCCGAGCGCGGGAAACACGAGAGAATACGAAGTTGCAATTGATTGGAGTATGTAATCGCATGAGGCCGAGTAAAATTAAGGATTGATTTCTGCAACTTCTGAAAACACAATTAATCCCTAACTTTAAGAGGAAACAAGCGCTTACTTGTTTACAATAAAACAGCCAAAATTTTCTTTTATAAGAAAGATTGACAACGAACACAGTTGCGCAACTTCTTAGGAAGCCATTTTAGTGTTCAGTTATCATTAATATAACCTGTAAAACGCACGAATCGGCCAAATTAAATTCTTTGTTTGTGCAGCAACGCCAAAACAAAAAAAGGGCAACCCTGCTTAAAAACATTCACCATCAATAAAAATTTTTAACTTTTTAAGAAAAGTTAAGCCTTTTTAAATGTTTTCTACATTTTGTTCGAAATTGGGCAGGAAATTTCTTGTCCAATCACCGACCGAATTAAACCGCGGGAAAACACGGGTGGCCAGGACGCGATTGGTTTTAGCTTTGTATCTGATTGGTCGAGATGGTGGTGCGTGATTTCTGGACCAATCGGCGGGCGAAGTAACGCAAGGGAAAACGCGAGTGGCCATAACGCCATTAGTTGAGAAAGAGGCGCGTGTTTTCTGGACCAACCACAAAACGTACCCCTTCCTGAAATCTCAATGGTATTTATCACCTTCTGTTCTTAGGCAAGGCGCGCGGAGTCTCACCGAAAACCAGCAAACTTTGGCAACTTACAAGCTCTTTTGAGTACGTTCTCAAAGTCCACAGTGATAACCTGCCACTCTCTTGAAGGTAAAGTAAATCCCCACAAACTGAACCTCATTGTTTTTCCACCCGGCTCTGTGACCAACCCGGTGACAGTGAAGTCGCGGTTTGTAAAAGGATGCTTGAACCAACAGCGGCCCTCGTTCACTGAATACCTGAAAAAAATTCCAAACATGAATCTGTCAATAATTTCCTCCGTGAAGGAATATTTATAACAAACATTTTCAGTCAGCAATTGCACTCTAACAACAAGCAGTCAGTTAACCCTTTAACCCCTAAGAGTGACTGGCATCTAATTTCTTCTTACAATATCATCCCTGAATAAAACATTAAGGTCATGAGAATTATGGAAATGATCAACAACGCAGGAAACTCTTGATTCTTAAACAAATTCTTCTTTTCAGAACCCTTAGAAATGTATAAGAAAAGTATGGAGAATATGCATGCTGATGTTAGGGTGTAAAGGGTTAAGAAAACGAAGCGCGATTGTTAACAGCGCGAATGTAGCGGAGGAGTAAAATAAAAACTGGCTTGCAGGGCTCGAACTTAACTTTTTTGTCTACTAGCAAAGTTTTGCTAGTAAGATTTTTTTTACTAGCAAAAGAAGGAACCTAACTAGCAAATGTTTGCTAGAGGATATTTTTTAGACTCGCAACTTCGAAAAACCACTCGCATTTCGCGAGTTTGCGAGTGCTAATTTCGAGCCCTGGCTTGAGTTAAAAACGAGGGAGGTTGGGTCGGGTCTCGTAATGAACTACATTCTCTACGCGAACCGATCGGAACTTCCCTCGTTTTCGCTCTGCCGCTATTATCACGCCGTTTATTATTCGCTCCGTTCACCAACCGAACGTCTGGAACACGCTACTCCGCAAAATTTTGTCCCAGCAGTTTTTCCCTCAACGAGTCTCCTTCAGTAAATGGGATAATAGCTGATCGTGAAGTCTGATCGTCTGGGTGAGAAGAGTCCTGGAGAAGACGGTTTCGAAAGCCTTAGCTAAAGTCCCCCCTGCCCTCCCACCCCATCCCTCGCTCTTGCACTGTGACAAGAACAGGCCACAAGTTTGATCCTTCCTACTTTTAAATTGGTGCTTTGTTGTAAATCTTTACAAAAACCCTTGAAGTGGATAAAGCGATGATGTTATTCATCACTTGTTAACCTTACTACTAACATTACTCACATGAGATATTTTGTGGCAGAGTTGAAAGCTGGTACAGCCACGATCAAGTTTCCATGATCTCCAATGGAGTAATGGTGCGAGCCATCCAGAACCTACAAACAACAAATATCACTAATGCAACGCTTTGCGATTGAGTGTTTTAGAGCACTTTTCGATTAGATGTCGTCAAACAGAAGAAAAGAAAATACCTTTAAGAGCCAACGAGAACTCAAATTGAAAACAAGCAAACTGCCTGAAGCGCGGGAAAAACGCGGACGACCAAATTGGGATTTTTTTTAGTTTCGCATCTGATTGGTTGAGAGAGTGGCGCGATTTTTCTGAACCAATCAAAGAGCTAAGAAAAGGAAAACCTATACCCACGCAATCACAACGACGAATCAGAAAAAAGCGAAAAACTTTTCCAGGAGCCACACTGTACTCAAAGTAAAAAGAAACCAACCCCCTGAAGCGCGGGAAGACCCAAGGGACCCATGTTGCGAAAGACCACTATTTGTGCACTGTTTGTACTGTTTATAACCTGTTTACAGAAAGGGCTGGGGAGATATCAATCTCTTCCCAATCTTTTCCCGTCTGTAGCTTTCATTCGATCCAGAGAGAAAAACAAACTTCTGAACAATATTAGCATCCTTTGCAGCCATCATTTAGTTCCGTCACGCAACTCACTCTCGCAATAAAGCGCTGCGTGACGTGACCAATCAAAGGCCGCAAAGGAGACCTGGTCTTCACTTGAACCTACCTTATTCCACGTGTACCCTCCGTCACGTGTCATCCACACGTCCACGTTTCTGTTCAAGGCACTACCCGCATTACCATGAGCAAGTATGATACCAACCGCGTTAGGAATGCTCAAGGGACCCATGGCAAACTCTACACCTCTGCTTCGACTGAAACGGCCATGGATTTGAAGAGAGCACTTCTCACCTGGCTGATAGATTCACAATCAAAAGTTTTCATTCTGAATACAATAAAACAAAATAGTTTTTTTCTGCGCTACTGTGCATATACAGTATACTTTCTCCTAAACCTTTTCACCCTAACATCAGCATGCACACTCTCCACACTGTTCTCTAAACATTTCCTATGGTACTTTAAGGAGAATTTGTTGACCAATCAAGAGCATCTTGAATGGGTGATCGTTTCTTTAATTCTCATGACCTTACTGTTTGATTCAGGCCTGATATAGTAAGGAGAATTTAGAAGCCAGTCACTCTTTGGGGTTAAAGGGTTAACGGCTATCCTATTAAGTAACCACTTCTATGATCGAACGAACATTTTGCTAACAACAGTTTTTCCTCTAAGTCGAATGTCGTTTAAAAGCTTTCTCGGAGGCAGCCAGTTCTCAAATTTGTCAAGCGTTCTCGATCACACATTTGCCAGAAATTTGACTGAATCTTCCATTTTGTGCCCCGGGCAAAAAAGCATTCACAAAGACCCACGTGGGTTGAACTACAAAGCGTGAAAATCACTACGTTCCTGTCGCCCTTATGAATTCAATCCTCATAACTGAAAAAAACTGAGCAACAGTTATCTTACGCTGATAGAGCAATTTTCAATGGAGTGTCGAAAGTATTCTGGGATTGCAAAGGTTTTACTTAACTTTGCCTTGCGATTGGTCCAGAAAACTCGCGCCATCCTTTCAACCAATCAAAAGCCAAACTAAAAATAATCGGGGCTTGGTCGTCCGCGTTTTCCCGCGCTTGACCAATTTGCTTGCTTTCACTAGGATTACTCTGAGTCACTGGGATTACTTTGCTTTTGGTTTTACGACACTCAATTTCGAAAACTGCTCTAATCTAGTTGTTGACCAGAACGTAACTGAACAGAGAACCGTATCAGCCTATGGCGTTATTGTACACGAGGTGCTCATGAAATACCTCTCGCTTGACGTTCTTGCATTGTTCATCCGCCAAGGGAATAGTGCTCCACTCACCACCACGGTTAAAACTAATCATTGACGTTATACTCTTGTCTGAGGAGTTACAAAGAAATGGAGAACAAATAAATATACGTGTAAAATAAACAGTTCGTGGAAATAAATTAGAATTTAGTAATGGACATTGCACGAGATGGCGCTGCTTATCCACTGTTTCCAAGTCGAAACTGAAATTGGAATATTAGTGTCTGTGGAAGGAGGAAAACCGGAGGACGCGGAGAAAAACCCTCAGAGCAAGGACAAGTACCAACGACAAACTCAACCTACATGGGACGCCAGGGCCCGGAATCGAACCCGGGCCACGGTAGGGGAAGACGAGCGCTCTCACCACTGCGCCACCCCTACTCCCCTGATATGTGAAAGTTCATCAAAAATTTACTGCTAACGGTATCTAAGCCATTTCCGTGATGCTCAAAGCCTGTGCTTTAAAACGAAGGTAATTGTAATGATATTTCGTTTTCATGCATAAAAAACTCACTTTCAAAAGAAGGAAAAAAAAAGCTTTTTCTTCCTCCTTTTTCCGAAAGTTGGCGTTTTTAAAACTAGGAAATAACCTACTGGGTTGTTCATTTCCCACTTACAATTTCTTCAAGGATTTCATACTTTGTCAAAACTCAATACCGCTTAGAATTACGTCAACCGACATAATATGCTTATAAATGCAAGTGTATGTGCGTATAAATATCAGCGTATTCGCGTATAAACTGCTCATATACGCACCTAAGGACATACGCGTCTGTCTCATTAGTACGTGTGAGCTAGCTTATTGCTTTTCCATTATTGACACGTAGTTGTTTTAAAGAAGAGACTGACCGCACTAAAATACTACAACTCCATGAACTACATGAAGACTTGTTCGTTGCAAGCCGACCTTATCAAGGTACTGTTACATGTGTATACGTGTTCGTACTCGGAAAATATAAACGGGTCATCATTTTCGAACGGAATTCTTCTATCTGAGTAGCTGTTCCTCATCACTTCGAGAAAAAAAACTACTTCCATCACCAGGTATGCATATTTCCTGGTATCACAATATCTTTATACACTGTAAATGTCATGACTAAATAACGATGTAAAAACATAAGCTTACAGAGCCGATTCTGTTATCAGGGTCACTTTTAAAATGTCCTCATTTGTTGCCACTGTTTCATTGATAATCAATTTTGATGAACAACACTGTTATTTTTCGGGGTGTCTCAACGTTTGTGTAAGAAGTTGAAGCTTTGCCAATAGCGGATCAACTACCCCAAAGAAAATTCAACAAATTTGCCCTGACAATTTTTCTAGTACATACCAACGCGCGAGTTTGTACATCATAGTGTAGATCCAAGTACTGTCTATAAATCAAGCGTTTAGAAAATTCTATTGCAAGACTTTAGCTTCAGGGTTTATTAAATATTACGATGCTTACCTTGGTTCATGCGGCCTGTTAAGTAAGTGCCTCTCATTGATTCCACTTTGTAGAAATCGGTTACCTCCCCATAGTTTGTGTACTAACAAACAAACAAACAAAAAAACCTTCTTTAACAATTTGGCTACAAGTGGGTTGATTTTTACACTCCCAAGATCTAACCATCAAGTCTCTGCACTATCTTCCAAAAATTTCTCACCATTTGAGTGCGAAGAATTTGGCGTTTAATCAAACATGTCTCCTAGTTTCTCCTCAATAACTTTCTGCTTAAAAACCTATTGGCATTTCAAGGAGAAATTTCATTTTTAGCCACTCCTGGGAGCGAAAGGGTTAACCCTTTACAGCCTAATATCAAGATGCACATTCTCCATACTGTTCTCTTTACATTTTCTAAGCTGCTTACAAGGAGAATCTGCTTAACAATCAAGAGCTTCTTTACTTGGTGATCATTTCCTTTATTCTCATGACCTTAATGTTTAATTCAGTGGTGATATTGTAAGGAGAAATTAGATGCTAGTCACTCGTTGGGGTCAAATGGTTCAATGGAGGAAAGCTACTATGGGCCATAAATGATTTTCTTTTCAATCTAGTACATTTAGATTAATATATAGATTTAGCCAAGCCTAAAAGCGGAGCTCGCATTTTTTTTTACCCACACGTCTCAAGGGCACAACGCCTTGCCCCGGCCAGGACTACAACCCAGGTCGTCCGACTCGGAGCCCAGTGCACTGACCACTGGACTACTGGACAAAGCCGTGGCGTTGGCGTGCCTGCGGTACAGTTGACCATGCATGTTAAAAGTAGTACCTTGTACGGTCGTACAGTCATACATCCAAATTTTTTTCGGCTTGATGGGTTACTACTATTTTGTATAATTATGGCGCTACGCTCTGCGAGCTCCGCTATAAAAGAGACACCTGCTTAACGTACCACATGGTCTCGGAGCGATTCACCGAACACAATTCCATCAGCATCTGAGGTGTACAACACTCCTCTACCAGTATCTAAAATTGAAATACCGTTATTACATTAGAAATAATAAGAATTACAATAATAATAGTAATAATAATTATAATAAAAATGACTGGAATTATTATAATTGGAATTTAGCAGGGTTGCTCTTCTTGTCCACCCTTTCCAGGTTGAATTGGAATTAGATTGTTGGTTGGGAGGGAGGAAAACTGAAAGACGCGGAGAAAAACTCTTCAAGCAATAACCTGTAGTGCAGGTGTCTTATTAGGGCGAGTTAACGTTACGAATCTTGCGATCGTCTATTCAACCATGTCCGATTTGGAGATACAGACGGCCGTGGGGGGAAGGAGCAGGGAAGGGCGAAAAATATTCACTCCCCCACCCCCACTCCTCTTCTTATTTTTGACTGTCACTCACCCCTTGGTACAACTTTTTTTCTCTTCCCAGCCTTCCTCTGCCATTTAAATCAAAGATGGCAGCCATAATTTTCGCTGAGAAAATACTGAGCACTCGCTCTCCGAAATGACGCCTGCTCTGCAGGCTATTGAAGCAAGGGAGAGAACCAACAACAAATTCAAACCACATGTGACACCAGGTCCAGGGAATGGAACCCAAGCCCCGCGGTGGGAGACGAGCGCTCTCACCACTGTGCCATTCCTGTTCCTTCACATAATTGCAAGATTATTTATACAACAAAACAAAAGATACACTGGCAAATAAAAATAAAGTAGAATTTAAGATGAATGAACGTAACAAACCTCCAGGATCATCAACATGAAGAAAAATCATTCCTTCCGACATGTCCATGATGGAATAAAACTGTGCAAGAAAAAAGGAATGATCAACTTGAGTGGCTACGGGCTACAGTCGTTTTGCGATTCGATCAAAAGCTAAAACCGAACAATTTTGCCGGATGGCACATTTCATAACCTTTCCATTGATTTATAGTTTATGGCGGTTACACTTTAAATAGCGAGTTGACAATACTTTTTTTGGCGAAGGACACCCGCAAAGGTCTACCGTGTCCTTAACATGAAAATAGTTTTTCCTGTAGATAATGACAGGACACTTAATTTGATATTCAAGATTTTCTCTGATAAAGGATTTGAATGTGGCATAAATAGAACTTGTATAGACAACTGGTTGTCAGCAGACAAGATAATTGGCCAACCAAGGCCATGTCACTCCCTAACATCAGTATGCATATTCTCCACACTACTCTCTGGACATTTCCTAGGGTTCTGACAAGGAGAATTTGTTCAACAATCAAGAGATTCTTTAGGTGGTGATCCTTTCCTTTATTCTCATGACCTTTATGTTTGATTTATGGGTGATATTGTAAGGAGAAATTAGATGTCCGTCACTCTTAGGGGTTAAAAGGTTAAAAAGATAAAGATAACTTGGTTAAAGTCTCACAACGGTCAAAATAAGAACTGATAGCTAGCCAAAACTGCAGGCTTGTCTGGCGTCTTAAGCCAGCTATGTTCATCTTATTTCACCCTAATTACTGATAAAATCTTACAATAATTAAAATAACATCAAAGAAATTCACAATGCGGTTATTTTTCAGTTTTGAGAGCATAGTTCCTCGCTCAGAATTTTCTCTAAGCTCCTGCAAACTCAGTGGAATGCCTGACACATTTTAACTTAACAGTTTGCCGTCTTACATGAGACATGTAAGTGTGATTTGATAAGTAACGTCCACAATAACTTGAAGGCAAATTTCTTTGTCGTCTTTGCCTTCCAGTTTCAAACTCATGGACAGCCTAGCTCTAACTTGATGAGCCTGCAGTGCAGGCGTCTTATTTGGCGAGCTAACCTTATCGCGATCGTTTATCCAACCGGCCATATTTGATTTGGAGCTAGAGTGGACAGTGGGGGGATAGGCAGGGGATGGGCGAAAAGACGCCGTAATCTTCACTCCCCCACCCCCACCCCCACCCCTCTCCTTATTTTTGACCGTCAACCGCCCACTTAGTACAAATTTCTTTCTCTCCCCAACCTTCCGTTGCCATTAAAATCAAAGATGGCGGCCATAATTTTCGCTGAGAAAATACTAAGCACTCCCTCATCAAAATTACGCCTGCTCTGCAGGCTATTGCTCTATAAATAACACGCATGTTTCAATGATAAGCGACAATACCCTTTCTGGCGTTACAGTTGGCACTTGTACAGGGTCCCATGAATCTCCTCCATTCTTAGACACATGCATGGTGCGGGAATTGTTATTCTGAAAAGAAGGACAGTAAATTAAAAATTTATGAATAAATAATAAATGGGTCTATAACACTCCAAACTAACACCATTTTGGTAAACAAAGTACGTAGTATTGATCACTAAATTTGCAGTGAAAGTTGGCAAATTGGTGGCCGGTGTTTGGCGATCAAGACAATTTTTTGATAATTTTCAAGAATTAGTTAAAGAAAAAACTATACGTATAATTATCACCAACGCGTTGTCGGCACCTCCTTCTCTTCAGATGTCCCAAGCAATTGCCAAGTATAGTGTAAATAATGGAAGTTTTCCCAGTTGTTCTATATTCAATCCGCGATTAATTGTTCGCTGTTTCAAATTAAGTTCTATAATTGAAGATTATTTCTTGCTGAACACTTTTTATTGAAATGTTTTGTCTCACGCTCCATATTTTTTGAGATAAAAGACATTAATCAAGACATGGTAAAAGCTAGACATTTAAGTCCTTCAGTCCCGGTTGGGTTCCGGGAATAGGGGCTCATGTTTCATCAGTTTTCTGTGAAGCTTAAGGGTTTTAAAAGTCGTAAGAAGTCACGTGAGCCTTCAAAATATATTTCGCTATGACGAAGGGCTAACGCTCGAAATGCCACCTTTGAAATTCTTTAAGGTGGCCAATTTACGTTATCAACTCAGTTGATAATACTAAATTATCCTGTTATATTTTTCCAACGACGCTGACAAACAAAGTAGATTGCCAGCGACCAATGATTAAAATTTTTCTACTGGCAATCATTTCTTGATTCCCCGTCACCACATTGCGCCTTTGAAAAGTCTCGAACTTGGTGCAATTCGAGAATAAATTGCAGCAATGAGAGCCAATCAGATTGCAAAGATCACAGTGATTTCAAAATGGATGTAATACATCATGTAAAGAATAGGATTAACATACCATATTGTGGCGCACAGAGACAAAGAGGAAGTGGCCCTGAAGTCCAAAGGAGTAAACATGCTGAACGTGGATAGCTAAGAGAAGCAAGCAAATCACAAAAAAAGTGAAGTGAAAATCGTCCAAATGTAAAGTCTTAACCCTTCAACTCTCAATATCTGATTGTTAATTCTCTCCTCTAGCCTCTAAACATTTCCTTGTAAATTAGATACGAGAATTTGGTGCTAAGGTAGATCAAGACATCAACTTCTACCTGATAAGTTTGAATATTCTCATTACCTGTCAACTGGATTAAATATGGATGTTACAGGGAGAAGTTGCATGTTGATCACTTCTAGATAAAATGGTTAATCTACATTTCAGCTATCAATAATAGCTCCACTATGAGCAAAGCATACTGTATAACGTATAATGTCTGATCTATCAATCTTACCAACTGAATCAATTGACGAAGAGACACGAGGCCTATGCAGTCAAAGCCTTGTGATCTTCAACAGAACTGACTACATCATATCACAAAAAGGAAGAATTTTTTCAAAGTGTATGGACTAGGTTGAAAGAGAGCAGAAATTATTCTTCTAACTTGTTCTGTAGGTAATGTCTGGGTCATCAAAAATATCTTATCATTTAAAGCTATTTTTTAAAACTTACATTCAAACTTTTCTCCAAGGTCCCTTGATCTAAGCAACTTGGCTTCTCCTTTTAGGAAGCTATTAGCATCTGTTTATTTTAAAGACACATATGATTACAGTATCAATAAAATTAAACACTTTCTTCGATTAAAACTGATCTATTGGCAACATTACATTTACACAAAACATAAAATGGAATACTGCATGCACTTTGATTGGTCATTGCCCATAATATTATCAAGGCAGATACATGCATGGCAACTTAAGAAAATAATTTTCTGTTCTCTGCTCAACATGGATAGGAGTTTTGAAATTATGTGAATTTTTTCCAGATTTGTGATTAACTAATGGAGCTTTCTGTTCACTGTATAAAACAAGTGCAAGACTTCAAGACCAAGATACAACCCTCTGTGCACAAAACTTTGGGACTCATAAGAGGTTGACGAGAATTTAAAAAAATGTTTTGAACCTTTTCCAAAAGCTATGACATTTCAAAATATCATTATCACCCCTTTAAAATAACAAGCTATTTCCAGAACTGCAAGACAACAAACACAATAGATCAAACAATTCAAAGTAGCTACATGTTTACAAGCTGATTAATGCACAGTCACCAAAAGGTTACTCACTGGATGAGACTGTCATTAAAATTGTGTTTTCTTCCTTTTTCATATCTGTGATGGCACCCCTAAGACCAAATCAAAACAACAACATTTAAAAGTTCCTCTGACATAAAGATGACATCTAGTTGGGTATACACAAACAGTGTATGTTCCAGTTCAAATTTCTCCCTGCCTCTTTTAATAAACATGTTCACCCCAGTTTGATTTTCATTTTCATTTGTTTCAAACAACTTCAATAAAACAAAGAAACCTAAAACTTGAACTTGCTTGGAAATTTTTGAACTAACATCTCGCCTTTTCTCTTACCATTTTAAGCTCCTAACATAACTCTGTAAAAATTTCCAGTTCTGTCCAAAGTCTGTTGATAAATATGCCTATAAAATATAAAGGAGACAAGATGGTTTGTTGATGCAAATTTTGCATTTAAGTTGGCCTGTTTGACAGCAACAAAATTCAAGGAAGTGATCTTAATAAATCAGTCATTCAGTGAGTCACACAATGGATCACTCTCTTAATCAGTATGTCTGTCTGTAAGTCAGTCAGTCAATCTGTAAGTCAGTCAGTCAATCTGTAAGTCAGTCAGTCAATCAGTAAGTCAGTTAGACAATCTGCAGGTCATTCAATAAATCAGTCAGTCAGTCAATCTATAGGTCAGTTAGTCAATCTGCAAGTTGGGAAGTCAGTCAGTCATTCAGTGAGTCACACAATTGATCACTCTTTAAATCAGTCAATCAGCCTGTAAGTCAGCAAGTCAATCTGCTGCTCATTCAGTAAGTCAGTCAATCAGTCAATCTGTTAGTCAGTTAGTCAATTTGCAAGTCATTCAGTAAGTAAGTCAGTCAATCAATTTGTAAGTCAGTCAGTCAATCAATTTGTAAGTCAGTCGGTCAATCTGCAGGTCAATCAGTCAGTCAGTCAATTTGTAAGTCAGTCGGTCAATCTACAGGTCAATCAGTCAGTCAGTCAATCTGTAAGTCAGTCAGTCAATATGTAAGTCTGTCGGTCAATCAGTATGTATGTAAGTCAGTCAGTCTATAAGTCAGTCAGTAAGTTAGTCAGCCAAAAGAATCAGTCAGTGAGTCATTCACTCATGCCATCAGTTATTGAGCAAGTCACTTACAAAGTTGGTCTGAGTCAGTTAATTAGAAAGTTCTTGAAAAGCCATCAGTAACTCATTAATGACAATCTGACAGTCAAACCTTCTTACCATCCCATTAACAACAGCCCTTGCCAAGATCCAATCTTCCTTCCATGGATGAAACAGAAGTGGTCCACTGATCTGAAATGGAACTTTCATCTTCTCCCAACTTTTTCCCCCATTTTTGGTGATAACCAGGCCAGATTGTGTTGGGAAAAATGGAATGCTATGGGAAACTAGAATAACCTACAAATAAAAATAAACAGAATCAAAGCATCAGTCAAGAGAACAGCTAAATAAGTTGATGATAATGTGGTATAATGGTAAATAGCACATTCAACTGTAAACTCCCAGATGTGATTTTAAAACATGCCACTTCTCCCTAATACATGATATCCATACATTAATTAGCAGGAAAGGAATAGAATACTAAACAATTATCAGGTAGAAATTTTTGTCTTGATCTAAACCAAATTCTCCTAACTAATTTACAAGGAAATGTGAGCAGCTAGAGGGGAGAATTAATAATCAAATCTTGGGTGTTGAAGGGTTTAAGTCCCAGTTAGTATTCAGACTGAGGTGACAGTGGAAATGACAATAGCTCAGTAAAGGAAGCTGTTATTTGTCTTGTCAAAAGTGTGGAACAAACAAAATTGTTCAGTCTCCCCAAGAAATCAAACCCACTTCATGATCAATGTGCAGCTTCTCCTTGCAAGATCAATACTTAATATAGAAACAGGTCATAAGAATAGACAAACTAGTCATTTAAGGGTTTTCTTGATAAAATACAACATTCTCTCAACTTAATGAAAGTGGTAAGTTTCTAGAGAAACTGAGGTGCTGTGTACAACAGGGTAATTTAGCATAATCAACTGAGATGATAACATAAATTGGCCACCATAAAGAGTTTAAAAGCTGACATTTTCATCAAAGCAAATAACAAAGGGCTAATGCTCAAACCGTCAGCTTTAAAACTCTTAATGGTGGCCAAATTTACATCATCAACTCAGTTGAGAATGCTAAATTACCCTATTATTTCAACTTGGCCATAATTAACAAGGAAATGTAGAGACACAAGATGGGAGAGTTACTAACCTTATTAGGGTTAACTGAGCTTTTTAAGATTCCACTGTCTTTTCTGATATGCATATTAAAAACTTCAGCATTCACATGTTTGAAAGTTTTTCCAAAGTCCTCACTGAAACAAGAAAACAAGAAAAAGAAGTTACATTTACCATCTATCCTTCTGAAATTAAGTACAGACAAGTTCAATTCACATCTTAAGGAAAAAAAAATTAGGAAGTACTGTCTTCAAAGTCATTGCAACAGAAATGAAATATGTAGTCCCTGCAAAAAAGTTCACATGACAGTATGGCATCTGCCTTACATTCAAGACATATCGCAGGTTAGAATCCCAACAAAAAGCCTGAATTTTTCCAAGCTTTGATGATGTACAAGACAATTCTCTGCTGAAACAATTCCTGCTGGAAACTAAAATATTGAAAGTCTTGCAAAAAGCCCGCGGAAATACATTGGATAAAGAGGGACTAAAAATTTTGATGAATTCATTGAAAAATGCTCTCAGAATTTTAAACTCCTTAGATACAGATCTTTTTTCACAACTGGGGATTGGTTGTCATTAGCAACAAGGAGACAATATGATCTGTCAATTGGCTTCACTGAACAGCTACATAATAAACTGATCTCTTAGACAAAGACAACAGTCACTTTCATGGAGATATTTCAATCGTTTTGGGATGTTTGATGTCAGAGAAAAACCTTTTGAAGCAGTAAATTATTCTTCATGATAACAATCCACCATGATCTTAGATATTGAATTTCAACTCGATATTGCCTGAGTTTGAGCAATATCATGTTTTGAAAGAGAAGCTCAGACAACACTCTCCTAAAAACAGTGAGAAAGTTGATCTCAAAACTCTGAAGGAACAGATCAAGAAAGACTATCAGAAAAAAACTTGGTTTTCTGTGAACATTCAGCAGAAAGAGTTAAGAGTCACATTTGACAAGCAACTGAATCACGGCTTTTCTTTGGTCATCTCAAGACATAAGTGTGTACATTGTAAAGACACATTATTCCAAAGGTATGTAATTGACACGTTTCAGATCTCCCTAACAATTTGTAACTCTTGAACTAAATGAAAAATCTTTTCTCAACTTTACCAGTAGCTAAAGAGATCTGGAATGCTAGTTATTGTCTTTCACGTAGTATGCTGAACCACAGAACATGCTACTTGCTATGATGAATATTCAAGATATCAATAGTGAAACCTTTATCTCCTTTGGTCATCAAAAAAAGCTTTCCATGATGAAATAATAACAAGAATTTGATTACCAGAAGAACAGAGTAAAAATATGGAATGACTGATAAGATTTGATAGGATTTTCAACATCATATTCAAATCTTATCAGTCATTCCATATTTTTACTCTGTTCTTCTGGTAATCAAATTCTTGTCAAGATTTGTGAACTGAATTCAGGTATTCAGACAAAGAGTTGAATGCATTTTCAAATGCAAATATCAAACTTCTGCAATGTGTCGAGTTCAAGTGAGTAACCAGTATCACAATTCTTTAACTGTAACAGTCTTGCCTTCCAAAAATTTATCATTAAGAATCATGAATATTCTTCTGAACTTTTCTCCTCTGACGAAAAAGGGTTTTTCTTCATTTTTATTGAAGATGATAAATACAAGTATTTTTTTCATCTTAAATAAAAAGGAGAGATATTTTTGAAATGAAAAAACATGAAAAACACCTTGTACCTCACAGAGCCAGAGCTACAAAAGACACTTGGCATTAAGAATGTGGATGAAAAACTAAGATCAACACCATACATGTTAATTAGTAGTGAACAGACAGAAACCAATCCCTTTGTCAAGAACAAAAAAGGTTGAAAATACAATCCCTTTGCCAAGACCAAAAAGTTCTCAAACAGTTCCATTGCCAAGAACAATAGCAGTGAGAAGAATCCAAGGTATTCCATCAAGAAGGAAAACTAGTTATCAGAAAGGAAGAAGGAAAACAAGCCATCCCCTTCTTATATAGAAGAAAATTTCTGAGTGCAAATGATGACAAAGATGCTGAACCACTAACTTCAAGGGATTCTTTAGAGAATTTATTAGAGAGGATCACTAAAATGGCCAAAAGTTCTTAAGGTCGATCCTGGACATGAATTCATAGGTGATGTCACAAAAGAAATGGAAAAGCATGATGTGAGGATAAGGAGAGGGAATGTGGACCATCACAGAGATCAAGGAATCATTGAGCAAATCCATCAAACTTTGGGTGAAGGTTTGTTCAGTTTTCAGTATCAGGTCAGTAGATGAATTTCCCATCCCGAAAGAGATTTACTGAACAGTTGAAAAGACTTCTAAAAGTTCTCTCAGCTTTGAATCATGAAGTGACTCAATTAATGGGAAAGAGTCCTGTTGAGGCGATCAATGATAACTAAAGGTGATTGATGCAAAGAGTTCAACCCCTTATTCAAGACATGTTGGCTTGAAGGAGAGGACATTCAACTCCTCAAAGAATGTGAGGTACTTGTATGCAACTGCAGGGTTTTTGTTAGGGCCGGGACACCGGGACCTTTACTCGGCTATTTTAATTTTTGTCCCGGCTATTTTCACGCTCAGTTTGAACTAAAACTCCTGTGGAGACTATGGTCAGCCGACAATTTTAAATTTGAACGTAAATTACGGTAAAATAAATAAAATTTTGTATTATTTCTCTGCTTTTGGGTATGTTTCCTTGTGATAAATTTTGTGCACGTGCAGCTAATTTGGAGTTCGTGACTTGAGACGTTATGAAACAAAACAAACGCATTTATCGGCACTCCCAAAGTTAGTCATCGGGGTATCGAATAACCTCCATTCGTGAGTAAATGTGTCAAAAATAAATAGTGTTACAAAACCTGGAAGCCTCATGAAAAAAAAAATGCGTATTTCCGTCACAGTTTCTCATGGTGTTGCGACAGACAACGGCAATAAATTCAGCTTGTTCCATCGCTACAGTTCAGTCTAGCATTTGCTCTCGAGAGAAAACAGTCAAACAGCAATTCTCATCTTTGTGACAACGTTACGTGACATATCTACTTTGGCGGCCTTGCACAGTTCATAAACAAGACATTGATCTATTCATAGAACAAGCTAACACGTTCCATCCAACTATAAAGTTCACGGCTGAAATCTAAGAGACTGAAATCACATTCTTAGACACGGTTGTCTACAAAGGTGAAAGATTCCAAAACGAAGCTATCCTCGACGTCAAAACTCACTACAAACCGACCGAGACCTTTCAATATACACACTATTCATCTTGCCACCCGCCAGGTGTTAAGAAAGGCTTTATTAAAGGAGAAGCTATCAGACTTCTAAGAACAAACTCCTCGGAAAGAAATTTCCAGGAGGCCATGTGTAACTTCAAAACACAACTTGAAGCACGTGGTTACCCAAAAAGCCTAATTGAAAAAACGTTATCTGAGGTCTCGTTTGCCGCAAGGCAGTCGACACTTAAAACAACAAAAAAACTAAAGGCAAAATATTGCCTTTTGTGACAGCATACCACCCAGGGGTTAAAAATTTAAAACAAATACTGATGCAAGAATGGAACCTCATCCAAAATCAGCCACTGCTGAAAACAATTTACAAAACGCCTTCGATTATATCATACAAAGAGGTAAATCGCTCAAAGACATACTCGTCAGAGCGAAGCTTTAATTAAAGGCTTTTTGCGTCATAAGCGTAAAACCACACAGGGGAGTCTGTGTTGGCCTGTCTGTGACCTTTTCAATTTCTTAAGCATTTTGGTATGTAATCCGTACTACAAGTTGCATGTTTCATAGTAACAAATGCCATATTATATCAGCCAATATAAGAACAGAAAGAGTGCAAAAGTAGCCTCAAATGCACCCATTTGAGCCTAAAATTTTCAAATTTTAAAATCCGGGGGGCCTCCCACACCTACCCCCACTTGCCACTATGTGGCAAGAAATGGCGGCGGAGCCGCCATTTTGGTCCCTCTTACTTTGGATAAGGTCCCTGTTACTAAAAATCTTAACAAAAACCCTGAACTGGTGAGTTGGAAGGCAGACAGAAAAGAGCTTCAAGTCTACGAAGGTCAACAACATAGATAGATCAATTGTGAATGAAGGAGAGCCAGTTCTCTACTATCTGAAAGACGGATCAAAGCATAGATTCATTAGAGAGGAGCTTCAGATAGTTCCTCCTGGAACTAAGCTGCCTCCTGAAGATTCATTGTGTCATTTTGATTTTCACAACTCAACTTTGGAGAATAGAAAAAAACAAACTGTGCAACAGAACAGTCCTTACAAAACTACTAACTACGACATATCTCAACCAGAATTACATGTACAAAAAAAAATGACCAGCCATCCAGGCAGTTTGTGTTTACTTTGACCAAAGGCATACGAATACATTTGATCACTATTTACAATGATAACAATATCCATTTTTTTTTTTACCTTTTGTAAAGGTCTGAAGGTTTGCTGAAGAAAAACATCAGCTCAGTTGTGGCCAACAGTAGCATTGTCTGAAAGAAAGACATAAAAGAGAAATGTAATATACAATTTCATTTTTTTAAAAAGCATTTAGTAACAACATAAACTTTTAAATTACTTATTTTTATAAAGAGTTATTTCCAAACAACTTTTATACAGTTTTATATATCTCCCAAAGCCCTTGGAAAGTGCTATGCAACAGTGGAATTGGCATGAGGACACTAAATTAAATCATTATGGTACTTCCTTTTAACCCTTTATCTCCCAAGATCTGATTGTTAATTCTCCCCTCTACCTTGTAAATTAGTTATGAGAACTTGGTGCTAGATCAAGATAGCAGCTTCTACCTGATAAGTTTGAATATTCTCATTACCTGTTTGCTGAAGAATGTATGGATATTGTAGGGAGAAGTTTTATGTTAATCACTCCTGGGAGTTAAAGGGTTAATTCACAAAAACTTAAAAAAAAAAAACCTAACTTAACCTGTTTACCCCAAAACTGACCAGGGCAAAATTTTTCCTTATAATAGCAGTCTAGTGATGAGAATAAAGGAAAATATCACAAAGGAGATTATAAGTAAGCAGTAACCAAATTACCAGAATCAACATCATAATAATTTTGTGGCAGACAGTAAGGAGAATTACTGACAAGATCTTGGGAATGAAAGGGTTGACTTATTGTGATGATCAATCTACCTCCACATAGCTACACTGTAGATTGATCATCAATTGATCAAGGTAGATTGATCATCAATCTACCTCAGTTTTACAAGACACAACAGAATTCTACCATTTGATTTTTTCATCTTTTCTTTAATTCTTTTTGTTTAATGATTTTTTAATGAGGGGTTTTTGGCTATTAATCACCCATACATGCTTCTTTCACTCATTATTTGTTTAAGTGTGTTAAAACAGAAAATAAACAACTGCTTTTTTAATCAGTGCAGTCAGACATAAAATTCAATCTGTATCCTAAAGACTTAAAAATCATTATATTTAATAGTACTACTCCACGTCAAATTTAAACAATCTCATGGAAATTCGTCTAAATCTTTCCCTGTAAATGTTACATTTGCCTTTGTTAGGAAAAAAACGAAAAAAACTGCGAGCCAAAACTTCATGCGCATATATCTTAAGAAAAAAGGGCATTCCTAGAGCAATTTTTGGATACCATGGTAATTTGTCCTTCATAATTTAATAGCCGACATTTTTTGATTAATGGTAAACAATAACTGCAGGGGATAAAAAGCACCTAAAATTTAACAACAAAAACACTTGCTAGAGCCGTAAGATCGAGCAAAGGTTTGATAGAAAGTTTGCACATACTGAGAGCCTATAATTCTGTCTAAACATCACCGATCATCATGTGATCCGCACTAGGTAAATTAAACCGAGTACTAATTTCAGTTGGTAGATGCATCGGTATCGCTGAGGTAAACGACGTAGTTTTCGTAAACCGAAAAATAAGGGTCTTAATTAAAAGCTTTACTCACCGCAGCTTCTCCAGTCTGTTTTTTACCGATCCAGCTGATGGAAATACTCATCTTTGTTTCGTTTTCAAACTTCCACTTCAAAAAAGAAAAAAGGTTCCAATGAATTGCAACTACCGTTGTTACAAGATGCGGAAATATGGCTGTTCTTTGTAAACAAAAAACAAAACTGCAAAATGCACTAGACTTACTGGATTATCTTCGATTTTACTGCTTTCATCCACGGCAGGATTGTCACATTTCCCGTCTCCTCCTACGTTGACTACATCTTTTTCATCCTCGTGTTTCGCGTCTCGGCGAAAACGTCGATGAGAGTTCAGGGATTTTCTCGAGATCGATAATTTTTGGACGTCTGTAGACGGTTGATCGCGGACGAATTCAGCGTTTATAACTACACACATACAGTGTACAACGAGAAAAATACTTGCTACGACAACCCCACGCATTATTAAGGGAAATAAAACCACAATGACAAAAAAAAAAACAATGGAAGAAATAAAAAGGACAACGAAAAGCTATAGTTTAAAATACATATCCCCAATGATTTTCTGCGAGAATAAACTTGAAGGACTAATCCGAGCATGCGTTAAATACCCTACCGCAGGTTTAATTTGCTGCAGGCTCGGTTTTCTGAGGGTGGGATATGAACTTGTTGAAGTAGGCTGGAAGTTTGGGTGAAAATGAGAAACTTATATTTCGTTTTTTTGCAACAACTTGTTGTTGTTTATGAGATAACTTCAAAGGCTACTCGAATTTCACAGGGATGTTACCAATGTTTTATCATTTTCCTTAAATCCAAACATAGGTCCGCAACGATGTGCAAATCCTTGTCATACCATTCCGCCTGAAACCCAAGAGATTATAATCCGTTGCTGTAACTCATCAGTAATCTGGAGAAAGGAAACAGGAAATGTCCACGACAGAACTGAAAGCTTTTCCTCATTCCTTCTTACGATAACAAAATATTAGTTTTCCCGTCGAGGGTAAAAGTTTTTTTTTTTTAGGTATTTCATGGAAAAATCGAAAGCCCTTTGTTCCGTTATCAAACCACAACAGAAAGCTAAACGAGACACCTCATGTAGATCACATGACTAGTACATTACAACACCAACCGTTCTTAGCGTGCCAGTCCATCAGCTGAGAAACACGGTGTAACAACATGGCACAGAACAAGACTAAAAAACCAAACAAACCAACAAGAAACATAAGCACGCATTGACGCGTGGGTCACATCTCAAAAACCAACTCGACCCAAACCTTACCCTTTTTTTGTTCTCCCTTGCCATTACATCGTGCTTAGTTCGCCAACGAGAGTCAACTATGTAAATTTGACAAATTAATTGCGTTTTTATGGACCTCGAATTTGTCTCGGTCCATTAAACGAAAAACTGAAGTCGGCCAATATCCAGCCATCTTGACCTCACGCTTGGTCAGTAGTGTATATATAACAATCACTCTACAGCATGTTACCGGGATAACTTTAATATACAAAATCAACCAATCACAAGAAAGGAAACCAGCAAAGATATTGGTCCAACAAAACCAAACAGGTAATCCAACTAGGCTACGCAAATCGCATAATCTATTCCAATATATTATTATTCGATCTAAAGAAAAGAACGAGATACATTTGAGAAATTGAACAGGATCCATCGATTCATAAACACACGAGTAAAACTATTAGATAGAATTACAGCACTGAGAACTTACTTCTATGACGATGTCTAGTAGGATTGTTTCACGGTGTATAGCTACGTACAGACAGGTCAGCAACAGATGAAACAGGTCAGGGTATAACAGAACACGGGTCAGCAAGACAGGTTAGCAGAACTTGTACGTATCTTCGAATCTTAAGCATCTGAACTGAAAACTGAACTATTCACGTGGCTTAATTACATAAGCTAGTGTCAATCAAAATCAATCAGGAAAATCAAGTTAATAATTCATTATATTGACGAAACAGATATTATAATATTTTTTTCAAATGAAATCGTACTAATCAGTACTTTCACCAAATCAGGTAACTTAGGATGACACTCACAAAACTATTTTGGTTTGTGAAGATGACAGTGATCCTCTTCGCAGTAATAATTTTTGCTTTAATGACTTTGGTTTGTGTTTTACGACGATCAGTCAAAATGCACTTCATGATGAAACTGATTCCTTATCTCATGTAATTGAATAGATCGTTTTGAAAGAGACATCAACACCAGAAGTCACACGATGTTAAAAGTGCCTTCACAAAATTTATAACGTCACAAATTTTTTTAATCAAAAGCCTGGAACAATCCAAAAAACGCCATTCGACGATTTCATCTGTAGGTACATACCTAGATTCACTCATTACCAAAATTTTAAAGTCTACTCGTATTACAACTGATATGAAATAATGGGCTGAATTTTTCTCTTTTACTCTTGTCGACATCATCTTTAATATCAACCTTCATACTGAGCTTTTTGGAAATATATAGATCTACTTTAGCGCGATCGTGATTCAAAGCTTAGTTTTGAGCTTTGAATTCGTTTATCCTTCTAAGTTGCGATGGATCAAATATATATTTCAAAAACAAACAACTAGTTACCATGGTTACTTCTACGGAGCATAGCAGTTTTCCACTGAATGTTGAAAAACCAAAACCAACGTAGTCCCAGCGACCAATCAGAACACAGGTTTACATCATCATTAGCCAATGAGGACTCAGAGACGGATGCTTTCAGAAGGATCCTTGAAAGTGAAAATCGCTCCCTGGCACTCAACATAACTTTGGCCAAGCTCTCCGTACCATGACAAAGGACCTTTGATACTAGCTAGATTTTAACTCGTATTCACGATCTGCTTTCAGATCAACTAGACTGTCAAACAATACATCAAAGCCAAAATATTTGTTGGTCTTGTTCATCTCGGACGAAGCGTACTTTCCTGACTGTTTTACAAGACAAATTGGTAGGAAATATAGCGCATCGTCTACTTGCAAGGAAATCGTCTACTTATTTTCTTTGGAGCCAAAATGCCGAACTCCACGGAGCCTAATAGGTTTACTGACTGAGAATCTGAGCTTGTCAGTCGAATTAGCGTTGTAAAATCAGTCACCACACCTATAATCACCGCTTGGTACATGGAACCCTAAGAATCTATGGCACCTAGAAAGTTAATTTGAAGTCTTTCAATTTGCGAGATTGGCAGAGAGGTTGCGGAAATATTACTGTAGTATTTCATCATGTCGCTCAGCTCCTTATCTGTAAGAATGCTCGAATCTATAACAACAAAGGCAAACTCTCTCTGAGACATTAGGGGAAACTTTACCGCTTTTATCATTTCTTCACCAAGAATTCTTCTTTTCAAGGCACCATCAGGAGTTTCCGCATGCTTTTCAATTTTTCTCGTTGTCCACTAATCTACTGCTTTAATTAAAGAGATCTGCGTGCTTTATATTTAGCGTGTCTCTCTCAGTTCACAACAGACTTGACAACAGATCGTTCAACTGTAAAGAATTCCTGTGATGTCACAGTCTGATCTGCCTGCATCTCAATTACTTTCCAGCACTTATTTTCCAAATCTTTCTCTTCATATGTCTGAGCGGCAATTAGAACTTGAAACACATTTGATAATTCTATAATGTCTTGCAAATACTCGGTACATTTATTCGCGAGCGAAGGCACCATGTATTGCTTTGCCAAGTTCACACTTGCAATACATTGCTTCCGCTCAAATTTACTTCCTCGTAGTACAAAAAACGAAGCAACTCCAACAGGCTCTCGTACTCATAGTGAGATAGATCAATAGAGTTTTTAGTTTCCGCCACTGGACCATAGAACATGGCACACAACACAGGGTTGCTGATTGCAAGAATAAACTTTTGAGCTGGAATCACCAGCCTCTTGCCGTTTGACACTGGAACAACAAATTTTACATCGCTTAGTAACTCTCTGTTGAATATAAATTTGTTTCTGTCTAAGACAGTATCACACTTTGTCTGCCAATATTATCAATAACTGGTGCATCAAAGGCGGCAGTGTTGTATGTAGCCTCAGACGTGTTGTAGTTAACAGCCCCCGAAATTTCGTAGTTTGTTGGCATCGCTGCTGTTACTGGTTTGACCGCGTTCTTTGATACAACAACCCCCATACAGTCTGACTTGATTTCCTTTCAATTGTGGTTTGTGATCGAGAGACACAAATCAAAAATTGACGAAAAGAGCCGAAGAGCTATTCGGTTTTCGTAATACAATAATCCTTTGGTTAAAACTACCCAAATATATAAAATATTACGCAGTGTTCTATTTCAAAATTCGATACTACGTCTCGCAAAATCACCTTCATGACCTTTAGGGAGGGCAGTTTTACGTCACATCAGCCTCTCAAATCACTTTCATTCCACGTTGATTATTTTAATATTAATTTTTAACATTATTATTATTATTATTATTATTATCATTATCAAAACTATAAAATAATTCTCGAACGTGATTGGCTATCACCAGCCTGATTTGTGCTCTAATAGGACAGTGTACGCGTCATGCTTGTAATTTGACGGTGTAATAGGACGTCATGCCTAGGTAAGTGGACAAAACGCGTCATGTGCGCGCGCTGTTGTCTCGCATTTCGCCGAGTTAATTTTAAATGAAAACGTGTAGAACCAATGTCTAGTTTCTTTCTCAAATTTTGTCATAGTTGTGATTAATTGGTAACAGGACTTCTTGTCATCCACTTGTTTGCAATCATACTCGTAATTAACAAATCTGACTCCCGCTTCGCGGTCGTTCGATTTTGTTAATCACTCGTATGATTACAGACCAAATTGGACTCCACTCGGTCCTATTACCATTATTTATATTATTATTATTTGCTCGTTCGTTTTTTTCCGATTTTTTTTGAAGGGGCCATCCAGAGGCGTTACCGAGAGCCAAAGCTGTGGAACCTACCATCAGAGTCACACAGAACTGTCAGAACTTTCAAGGCCTTCAAAAACAGTATAAAGAAAATTTTCCTTTTGGGCCTTTTAACCTAACTTTTTACTTGTTATTTACTATTGTTAGTACATATGATTATTGTTGTTACTTCTTAGCATAGCATGGAATTATTTTAGATTGCAATTTATGATCCTGACTTAAACTTTTAAATTTAAATTTAATTTTTAATGAATACAGAGAATTGGCTATTGTGCCATTTCATTATGTTATGTCACACCTGAATAGCTGAGCCTAAGACACAATAAACTTGTGTTGATCAATAAACTTGTTGATTAAAGGGCCGTCCTAGGGACGAAGGAAAGTAGCCAACCTGCGGTCGTGGAAGAAGGGGGGGGGTTAACATTTACGTTCTCTTTACAGTTATGACACTTTTTAATCTGTCTTCATCTAAAACATTCAAATTTCCCCTCCCTCGGGCATGGGCGACAGTCAAATTCCCGTGGGTTGTCCGAGGGTTAGGGGGAGATGTTAAAGCTTAGAATTGATAGGTGTAATAATAATAATGATAGGTATAATAATTATGATAATAATGATAAAAAATTATAATAATAATAATAATAATAATGATAGCAACATTAATGATAATAGTAAGAATATTAAGCGTGGAACAGGCCGATGTGACGTAAAACTACGTTCAAACGTACCAAGTACAGTCTGTCATGCAGAAGATTTTCCGAGACGCAATATGATATTTAGAAACAGAACACTACGTAATATTTTGAATATTTGGGTAATCACATAACCTCGAGGCTATTAAATTACGAAAATCGAGAGCTTTCCTTCGTTGCAAGAAGTAAACACATCTAACCGAGATCTCGTCGATTTCTTATCTTCAATTTTTGCTCAGCGACTCTCAATCGCAAACCATTAGTGAAAGGATATCAAGTGAGACTATATGGGGATTGTTTTATCAAAGAACGCCAATAAATCAGTAACAGCAACGATGGCAACAAACTACGAAATTTCAGGGGCTGCGGAGGCTGCAAACAACACAGCTGTCGCTGACGCACCGATTATTGAAGCAGAAGACTGGCAGACAAAGTGTCTTACTGTCTTAGACAGAAACCAATTTATATTCAGCAGAGAGCTACTAAGCGATATAAAATTTGTTGTTCCAGCGTCAAACGGCACGCAGCTGGTGATTCCAGCTCACAAGTTTATTCTTGCAATCAGCAGTCCTGTGTTTTGTGCCATGTTCTACGGCCCAATGGCGGAAACTAAAAACTCTATTGATTTACCTGACTATGAGTACGAGAGCCTGTTGGAGTTGCTTCGTTTCTTGTACTACGACAAAGTAAATTTGAGCGGAAGCAACGTAATGCAAGTATTGAACTTAGCCACGCAATACATGGTGCCTTCGCTCGTGAATAAATGCACTAAGTATTTGCGTGACATTTTAGTAGTATCGAATGTCTTTCAAATTCTAGTCGCTGCTGAGAAATTCGAAGCGAAAGAGTTAGAAAGAAAATGTTGGAAACTTATTGAGATGCAAGCGGACGAGGCGTTGATGTCAGATGGATTCTCAACAGTTGAAATATCTGTTGTCAAGTCTGTCGTGAAAAGAAGAACGTTGAATGTTAAGGAAGTAGATCTCTTTAAGGCAATAGATCAGTGGGCCACCAAAAAAATTGTAAAGCAAGGACAAACTCTTACTGGTCACCTAAAAAGACGAATTCTCGGAGATGAAATTGTTAAAGCCATAAGGTTTCCTCTAATTTCTCAGGCAGAGTTTGCGTCTGTGGTGTTAAGTTCTGGTATTCTCACAAATGAGGAGAACAGCGACATGATGAGATACTACAGCAACGTTCCAACAATTTCTTTGCCATTTTCCCAAGAGAAAAGATTTATTGCCAGCTTTTTTCGATGCCACAGATTTTCAGGGTTTGATATGCCAATTATTCAGACCAGGAAAGTTAAATTATATGATAATTCTCATTATCTGACCCGCAACCAATTACGTAGCGGTCAATTAGCCCGGTCATACCGTCAGGCAAATGCCTCATCAGCGGTAAATTATTCGGCGAGCAATTCTAGCAAGTGGTGCTACGACGTTGATAGCACTGACAAATTGAAGTTCTCAGTCAATAAACCCATCAGACTTCGCGGGGTTGAGCTTTTTGGCTCCATAGGAAACGAGTACCAGGTTTCCTTACAGGTGAACTGTACCGAACCTTTTACAAAGTGTCTGGTAACACAGTCTGGAAATTACGCATCAACTGCCAAAGAGAACTCTAAATATTATGGCTTTGATGTATTGTTTGACCGTCCGATTCATCTGGAGGCATATAAATATTACGAATTACTATCAATTATCAAAGGTCCTTTGTCATGGTACGGACAGCGAGGCCAAAGCTCTGTTGAGTGCCAGGGAGTGCTTTTCACTTTCAAGGATCCTTATGACAGCAGACATAGAACCAACGCAAGTTGTGGCCAATTTCCCTCGTTAATCTTTACATAAATGGTATTGGTTGAATTGGTCACTGTTCTTAACTGAATGACTAAAGCCACTCATCAGCTTGTGTGATATCCATAGAAAGCCTTTTCAATGCAGTTAGAGTCCTGCATTAGATTCGTTTACAAAGCCGTGAAGAAATCTTAGCAAAAAGCCCTGTAGTCATGATTCATAATAATCATTGCTTTGTATTTGGAATGCAACCAAGGAATTAGTTTGAATATAGACCCTTCTTCGGAGTGTTCAAGGTTTTCGATGCTGGAAAATTTAATAGTGAAATCGCTATCATGATACCTATGTTATTGGGGTGACTCGCATTTTTACATGATTAATAATGAATTTGAAATATCGTTAACAGTCAAATATCCAAAACTAAAACCAAGACAGATTCTTAGTACATCAGTGGTCAACTACCAAGTTGTAAATAGACTTGTAATTTACTTGCGTAGTAGATTGATTAACACATCAATTTAATTGTCGAACAGTTGTTATTGACTTGATTGTAAATATTTTTCACAGACATTGTTATTCAATTCTGACCGTCTTTCCATTGTTGATGCATTATTAAGCACCATTTGCAATTGTAAAACTTGCACGCTCGATATTTTTTGAGTCCCTTTTAAATAAAAGTGAATTTAACGATTATTATCAACTTTGATTTTATTAAAGTTTCAAAACGTGGAATGTTGTTACCATGTTTTATTCAGATCCAATTCGAGTGACTCGCGATGGCGGTTAATTTTCTTTGATCAAAATCAAAAAAATGAGGTGGTTTGGGTCGAGGCAGTCGGAGGTTGGACCCGAACCGCGCACCAAGCCTCTTACTCGTTTTTTCAGTTGTTCTGTTGTGTTAATTTTTTGGCCCTACGCCACGTTTACACGCGCTTAAGTGCTCATTATTTCGTTGTCGGTTTGTACAGCCGAACTAAGACAGTAAGACAATTGAGCAGTTCGTAGAAATATTGCATTTTAAAACTGTGTAAACTCCTTTCGAATCCCAACTTTTGCCATTCCATTCAGTTTCAGAGTCCATTCTGATTCCTGTAGAAGTTATTCATTCAGGTGTAAGGAATCCAGAAAAAAAGACTGGATTATTTTTGGTTATGCTTTATGCTATTTTGTACAGAAAACCATGTTGTAGAAAAGGTTGAACACACGCACTTGAAATTGGAATTCCTATTAATTAGATGGCGTATCAGATAAATTCCACTCATGTCAAATGGATGAACGTGTGAAGCCTGATAACTTTAAATTTGCGTATCGCTTGCGAGCGTTGTCGAATGAATGAGTAATAAGATATGTATCAATAAAGGAACAGACTTTCGTATAAACTCAGATACGGTCCTCTCGTTACTCAGAGTCATTAAGGTAATAAAGAGGTGTCCGCCAGAGATAACAACTATAGCGATAGAAAATATTTTCTTTTGAGAGCAGATTAGATTGAATCGACTTTCGCACAAAGTATTTTCCTCCGGGAGGCTTATTTTGGTACACAGGAAACTCTTCATAATAAAAAGTTGTCCTTAAGAGATGGCTCTCTGCATGGAAAGGCTAGATTGTATTGCTTAAATTAAAACGTTCAGGATTTTCATGCGCGCGTCAATTCGTTTTGAAGGAAGCTTATAATGATTTTGATTCTTTCCTTAATGTTTCAAACCTTGGGCAACCGATTTAAGTTTAAATTTAATGACAAATCAGATCAAATCTGAGTGAAGGAAAATAAATTGGGAGTTTTGACACTTCAGTGAAACTAAACTTAACACGAGTTTAATTTTCAAGTTTGTGCGTGATGATGCATGTAACAATAGAGAGAGGTGAAAAAATTAATAACAATACATGTGGAAAATAATTTACAAATCATTTTAGGTGAAAGTTGGTGCATAACAATGGCTAGACGCGCACTAAGAAATAACAATAGGTGTGATAAACAATTTTCTAATCAAGTCAATGACAAGTTTGGTGGTAGCCCGCCCACATCTGAACAGCGTGTGCTATATAAAAAAATTAATTTCACAACCAGTCAGTTACCTTTTATACTTCTGTGTCGAGAACGTCTCTTGTGAGCTGTGCACTTCAAAGTTGAAACTTCGCTCACCGGAATTTAAAAAATGAACTCAAGGAAGGCCTGCAAAAGACCAGCCGCGGAAATTGAATGTAAGTAAATGTAACCGAATTGAAATAAGCGACTTAATCCACAAGTTCTCTAAAAAAACTAATACATTATAATGTAAACCATTTAAGAAGTATTTTGCAGCTTTCCTTGCACTTTCGGTTTACTTCCACGAGGAGAGTATGCGTTATCATAATCTTTTGAAAACAAGATCACGATTTTGCTCATCTGCACTTACACGCCATGAGGACAGCTAGTATTAGTATGCTATAATAAGATAACGTGAACCTTATAACTAATTTTTCTTATTGCGTTCCTTAAAGAGATATATGTGGGATGTATTTGCGCTGGGATTTTATAGCCAAAGCGAATTAACAATTTTATTTATTGATTCCCTAAGATGACCAACTGCGAAAAAGGCGACGAAGAACAGCGTTTACTAATGAACAACTCAATCGTATGGAGGAAGCATTCCAAGAAGAACGATTCCCGGGTATTCACTTACGAGAGATGCTGGCGCGAGAACTGAACATAAAAGAAGACAGGATTCAGGTAGATTTAACGATTCATCTTGGAATGAAAGAAAATTTGTTAATTCAGACATATCGTTCAAATAGGTACTATGAAGACCTAAGATAAGACAACATGTGACATAGCCACTTTTCGAATCCAGCGATAAATTATCTGAGCTAAGCACAAGAAAAATTAATGATTCAAAAACCCACACGGGCGACCAGGTTTAATGGTTTTAGTTTAACATCTGAGAGAGTGTTGCGATTTTCCTGAACCAACCAAAGAATTAAGTAAGGCAATACTAATACAATCCCGGATTAAACTTTCGACAATCGATTGAAATTGCCATGCTACACTTAGGGTAACAGAGTTCAGCGTATGATCATATTGACTAAAGCGGTTGTAATCAGAGACGAGATCGCACTCAGGTGTGCAGTATTGTTATGTGTATGTATTTGACTGAAATTGTTCTAATTCTTTCTTCAGGTCTGGTTCCAGAATCGCCGCTCAAGATGGCGAAGGCACGAGATCAAAAACAAGCCTGCCCCATCCCTCCCTGATTCCACAATCCGATCAGTCAGTAGCCCGTTTGTGTCATCAGCCACGTTCCAGCCCTCGCCCGTCAGTTTCCCGCCTTGGAGCCCATTCTTCTCTCCGTTTTTAGGAAACGCTTCTCTGTTTCTACCAAACGGGCCCGCTACCGAAGACATGCTTCCCAGGATTACCAGTTTCCCGGGCGAGGCAAACTCAACAGTCTTTCACATGGACACCAGGGGACAGTGTTCCTCTCCACAAACGGTCAGTGTGATGTTAGGTCCTCGTGTATCAGCTTCAGTGAGCTCATCATTCAGTCCCAATTCCTTACCCACTGGTAACCTCAAGGCTCGGCACCAAGCTTCTTGTGGCTCGGACAGTGGAGAGGATCGTCACTCATTAGATGATTACCTTGCTGCTATTACTTTGGTCAGCGGTTTTCCGCGGCAAAATTAGGTCTCCCTGTGACACCAGCGTGGATCAAAGCTTAAAATGTTAAGTTTGTAATAATTACTGTAAATCTTTGTGTAAAGGGGTTTTTTTGTCGAAATATCCAGAATAAATTTTTATTCGTAAGAACAGTAGTAAAATTGTGAGCTTGTTGACGGCACAGGATAAACAATTCCCAGTTTTCAGACCCAAAAGGAACCTTGAACAATATCCTTTTGAGGGAGCATACCTGTAATGTTTGAACCTTAAACTCCTCCAAGTAATCAGATAATTTCTCCCTACAATATCATGACAATATCGAACAGACAAGTGATGAGAATAGAGAAAAAACCAGATGGGAATTATGAGTTGATCCAGTATCAAATTCTCAAAACTAACATCATTAGGATCATATGGTAGACAGTAAGGAGATTTGTTAATGAGATCTTGAGAGTAAAAGTATTAAATATTGGAAAACCATGTCATAAAAGTACCCTGAGTCCATAATATTGAAGTAAATATACAAAAAAAGCAATTACTTTTCTTTATTTCCAATTCTTTCATAAAAAAGTATAACAGGTTGGTGAATTAAATGCTTTAAGGTATCAATTTTCACTAAAGAAATGAGGAAAGTAGGCAAGTAAGATTCTCACTAAAGCAAATCTGATAATTCACTGTGTACGTAAAGAGACTCTTTACATCTTGTAACTGGTTTACAGCTCAACTACAAAGACATTTTAAAATTAATAAAATATAAGTTCTTATACTATGTAACCTGATAACACTTTTTAAATATTCACTCTAATTCCTTTCAAAGAAACAATAGATTTTCACACAGAAAGTACAAAATCTGAACTAAAAAATAAATATTCTTATAAATCAGTATCTCAATTGTTAAAGGTACGAATGTCGGTTATTTCAAAAAATGGAATCTTGCAGTAGTCATAACACTGACACCTTGATTTTGAACTTTTTTTTTCCCTACAGTGATTAAAATTTAACTTCTCTATATGACAGTCATACATACATTATCCAGCAACAGGTAATGAGAATGGTCAAATTTATCAGCTATCTTGATCTAACACCAAATTCTCATAAACAATCTACAAGGAAGGAATTGTGTTTCAGCTAGAGGGGAGAATTAACAATCAGAGGCAGAATTTCTCCTTACAATATCAATTCAATATCAACCAGAAAAGTGATGAGAATAAAGAAAAATATCACTTTGGGGCAAATTAGTTGATCCAATTCTAAATTCTCTGAACTAACATTATAGGAATTGTATGGTTGACAGTAAGGAGAATTACAAATTTGGTTTAGGAGTTTAAGGGTTAAAGAGTTACAGAGGATGAGCACACTTTTCTGGTTTCCTTCCTGTGTAAAAAAACCCTCAACTTGAAGAAAACTTACAAAAAATTGAGTTGGGTAAACAAAGGAAAAGACTAAATAGGCAATAATTAATCCAGGAAGCAACAAGAGTTAAACAGTTTATGAATTATTAACTAAAAAAAATAAAAGTTCAATTTTATCATGACAATTGTTTTTTAGTATCTGAACGTAACTGTTTGCAATCTCTCCCAAAATCAAGAATTAATAGAATTTTGTCATAAATCCTTATTGAAACTATTTTGAATTCACATTAAATTTTTATTATTTACAATACAGTTAAAGAATTTCTAATTCAGCCCTTCAAAACTGGTCAGGAAATTCTGATGCTACACCAGATAAAATTACATTTCTTCTTTGTAAATAGAGCTGCAATTTCTGAAGAAAAAAAGAGGGTTGGCTATGCTCTGAAAATCAATCCATACAGGTAAAGGGGCTCTTGATTGTTAAACAACTTTTCCCTGCCTGTACCACTGGAAATTTACAGAGAACAGTAGGACAAATATGTATAATGTTAGATAAGGTGTCAAGGGTTAACCCTTTTGTGCAGATGAAGGGAGGGCCTGATCCCTCACCTTCACAAGGTCAGCACCTTCTCCCTTCCTTTATGTATAAAAATGCAACAAAATTTAAAATTTATGTAATTGAAAAGAAAAAAGACCAGGAAAACAGTACAACTGCTATAACTCTAAGTAAAGAGGAAGGGAATTGCAAATTGCTACATGTAGAAAATAATGGGAAATAATTGGCAAGCTACCTAGAAAATGGGAAAATACATCTCAATCATTTTTCTGTCTCAGGCAAAGGTGGCCGATTGTTTGTATACTTCACAGAGCGAAAATGACACAACAATTCCTGAGCTAATGAGAGGTGTCATTACCACACCACCCTAAAGTAAATTAGGGGGCATGAATAAGGAGCTTTCTATGCCATTTTTCATACTGGCACCTTCATTGCTTATTGATCAACAAATCTCCACACTGTATTTGCTCATCTAGAAAAGCCTGCTCAGAGGGGCGACCAGCTACCTGTTTATGTATCTATATTCTTCCAAGATTTTGCGAGCTATCATCTTCTCACAGTGTCCCCTCTATGATAAATGTTGTCATCTGGAATTGTCAGACTCTCTCCTTCTGTCATGTTTTCCAAGAGCACAGCCTCTTCATCAGATCCGTTCATCACTGCTCGTCTTTCATATTTAACTTTGTTCCTTGTGTCTTCTTTCTGTAATAATTTTTTCTTCTTTCGCATGAGGAAATTGTCAACAACCCAGAACATTATAGCCTGAGGAGATAACAAAGTTTTAAATGTACACTAACCCTATACACCCTGAGAGTGATAAGCATCTAATTTCTCCTTACAATATCACCCTTGAATCAGACATTAACACCATAGACTTAAGGAAATGATCACTAACTCAAAAAGCTCTTGATTAGTAAACAAATTCTCCTTGTCAGCACCTTAGGAATTGTATAGAGAACAGTATGGAGAATGTGCATACTGATGTTAGGGTGTAATAGGTTAAAACAGTACTGTAACTCATCTTAGTAGCTCTTTTAAAACCTAGGGGTGATCAGCATCTACTTTCTCCTCAGTAATACAGCTGAATCATCTATTAACATTATGAGAATAGATTGCCAACCTACTGGTAAAAGACTTTGATTGTTAGACATTTTCTCCTTATCAGTACCAAAGAAAATGCAATGAGAAGAACATGCAGCACATACAA
>CALNXJ010000096.1:0-50000 GCA_942486045.1 Pocillopora meandrina
TTTCACTTCTGTATTGTCAATTATTTTCTAAATCATCCACCGAGACCTTGCAACCCGTAATGTGTTGGTAGGACAAAATGAAACATGTAAAGTAACGGATTTTGGGATGGTCAGAGATGTGCAGCAGGAGAATATTTATGAACGGAAAACAAAGGTTATAGAAAGATGAGAGGGTATTTGGTTACATGATATTCAGCATAATTTTTTTCCACAGTCTTTGAGGTGGTGAAGTTGACATATTCATGTTTTCCGTCATAAATTCTCAATACACCAAAGAGTATAAATCAACTTCTGCTGAAATCTTTAGGGTCGTCTTCTACTAAAGTGGACAGCTTATGAGGCCTTGTTGTATAGTAAATATACCACCAAAAGTGACGTGTAAGTACATCTCATCGTTTCTCTTGGCGATGAATTCTCTCGCCTCTTCGCAGTTGGAGCTATGGAGTTGTCCTTTACGAGATTTTTACCATAGGTAACTTCTTGTGGAATTAATTGACTCTTTGATGATGCTTTACTCATAGATTGTTTTGTTAAATTATTCAAATTATTTTATGAAATTAATCAACACAATCTATCTAGATGGACAAAATGAATTGATCTTTTCTGCGGAAATCTATCCTTCGCCAAATGAAACAGGAGGCACAGCGTCGAATTTTACTCTCAAGTAATTCTTTTTCAGGCAGTTTGCCTTATCTACGAATGGATAGAAGAAAAATTGCAAACTTACTCCAGCAGGGATACAGAATGCTCAAACCAAAACACGTGGATGATAAGTCGTAAGCTTACTTTCCTGTTTTCAGCTTGATCCGTACCATAAGAATCCTGGGCAGCTATTCCCCATTAAATGATGGTCTTATTAAAGATATATCAATTTCAGGTACTAGATCATGACGAGCAGCTGGCAAAATGACCCGGATGTGAGATAAACATTCACCCTGCACAAGGTGAGACTTGTGATGAACATAATAACCTATGTCTTTGCTTTCATGTAAGAGAGAATGAAAGCTTAGCTGCGTGCTCTCTCCAAATTAGTAATGATTTATTCAGATGTCCGAAGAGCACCTATTGATCTCTATTTATTGGTATAATACCTGTTTCTTTTGTGTCGTGTCACTAGGGTTCCACGACAGGAATTTTTGAAAATCCTCTCTCTCGGCTGTTATTCTCCATCGAGTCTCTTAAAATAAGCAAATCAAAAATTTCAGATGACAACTGTTTATGCTAGTTGAATAATAACGGATTGGATGATTGTGAAAAATTCACAGTAAAGTTTTATTTTTTTATGCAGAAGCTGATCAACATGAAAATGTACGACAAGCAGTTGTATCCAAACGTCGAGGATTTACCAGTGTAGTCGAGCACACGTTGTCATTGTTTGATTGGCTGTTAGAGTGCTTTGCCACAAACGTTCAGGGAATTGATCACTATGCTCAGAGAGCTCACAAGGTTGGAGAAGTCAGTCGTTATTTTTTAATTCTGGTTCAAAGTCCATTCATTTTCAATAACTTCTATTTGAAGCGAAATACTATCAAAAGATGCACTTTCCCAATCATTACATACTTTTTATTTATTCCTTAACATATGAAGTACAGAAGGCGTGCTCGCTTTAAAACTTTGTGTCCTGGGTTCCATACCCAGCACCATTCTGAGAGGTAGGGAGCCTTAGTGAAATTAGTTCACACGCCTCGATATCTGCTTATTGTAACAATACCTTTTAGAAAAAGAATCCATTAATTTAGATTGATGGGATGCCGCTCTGAACGCCACGGTTGTTTGAAATAATAAGAAAATAGAAAAAAATTGGCTGAGTGCCTTCATGCCATATAAAGTCAGCTGTGTACAAAGTATAAGTTTTATTACGCGGTTTGATTTTCACAAATATTCTTCACCCGTTTCTTCTGTAAAAAAAGTAAAAAAAAAAGCCAAATAGTTATGAACTTTACTGAAGCTTATTTTCAATCAAACTAGTCTTACAGCTGAACGTATTTTATCCTTCCGGTCAGGAAAAACTCCTTTTTTATCTGAGGAGGAAACCTGAACCCTTCCGAATGCAGACACTGAACATAAACCTCCAGAGAGGGAGGTTGAACTAAAGTATATAAATACAAACTGTAGATAAATTACGCACCACCTACAATCACATTGAAATAAGTGCAAAGAAAATTGGTGTAAATTAAAAGAAATGTATTGTAGAATACATAAAAAAAAGCAGCGATGTCAGCGTAGAGATATTTGCCCCAGTAAAATCCCGCCATTCTATTCCCACGTGTACATGGCCTCTAAAAAAGTTAGAACTGTGAAAACAGTGATTTGCCCCTATTCTTAGAACTGCAGCAAAGGTCACCTTACAATTTTTTCTTCGTTGCTTATCGGCTGCATGCCTGTCAGTGCCCTGATGAAATCATAGCCACGCTTTTCAGTGATAATAAAAGGAACTCCATCTTGTGTGACCCTTGGTTGGAACATTGCAGTCTGGGAATCTTAAAAAAATTTCTCTGTGACAAATAAAAAGGACATTGAAGAGACATTTATTCATTCAGTCATTCATTTATTAATTTTGCTGGTAGTCAGTCAATCAGTCAATAAGTCTGTGAGGGAGGCATGTGCTTTAGGTATTGACTTTTGCATCAGATCGAAAACCACATATAAACCCTTCTCCTTTCAGGCTAGCTATCACATTGAAGCTATTGAAGTTCAATAGTGCTTTTATGTTTTATTCTGTTCCATTTTTTCCAGTTTTTGCACACACACACACACAAAAACAACAACAACAACTACAACAACAAAGTAAGAGAATTACACACCTTCCTTAAAAATCAAAGTAAAGAGTAGATTTTATTTGCAGTTTTATGAAATGCTACAATAGGAAATTTTTGGATCCCCCTCCCCTCTTGGTCTCCCTTATACCCCTACACCCCTGCATCCCTCCACTTAACATTCCCTCTCGTAACCAGAGTTCATCTGAGGCGCCTCTGACATTAGACTTACCTTTACCAACACCGTAGCTGTAATACATAACAAAGCTAGTTGTTGTTTCCATTTCATGATCGTACAGTAGCTTCACGGCTGATTTTACTTCGGCACAAGACTGAAAGTCTTAGAGACGACATGGTTCGAAGATACACGAAGAAGCTGATACCAAGATAAAGGTAATCTTGAGGAAAATTACTCTTTTAAAAATTGATTCGATTTGATTTTCCCGCACTTCTTGTCATGTACTGACTGAGTTTGCGCGTCTGGATTGCGTAATTATCTTGCTTGTGATCCGCTTGACTTCCGTTTCCGGCCCCAGGAATACGGCCCCACAGAGATAGATCAGCGGAACCCAACCTTGATTATAGGTTGTGGCCCTTGGAAAAGAATTCACTGTTGATAAACAGGAAAGAGGAGTTGAAGACTGTTACAAGCTATTTTTTATTTGCGTGACTTTAATTTAGCTTCATACGCGCGCGTGATTGATATCGGTGCCATCGAGTCACGCTCATTCGACACGTTCGCAAGTTTCACGCATAGTTTATTCTGAATGGAACGTTTCGCCACAAGGAAAGTTCCTACAATTCATGCAAATGTCCCAAGTGTATAGGTTAGATCGAGTTTTTTTTCCATAAATTGCACCATCCGCCATGTTGTCTTAGCAATTTTGCCGACTACGGCCGACAAGTTCACGAGGGTGATCGTGACATTCGGTCCCAGCCTCAAAACGAAGTTCTCTCCTATCCCTTCAAGGAACTTCTGTAAGATTTCGGGACAACCTTCCTTATTGAAGCATCAGCGAAAGTCTAATAAGATGGTGTCTTTCCGGGATTATGAAATGAACTTACTCTTTCTTCTGCTGGTAAAGTTTCACGGGTCAGGTAACTGTGAAATTTTTTCTCCCACACAAAGGATTTTACAGTGTTTTTTACCGTGTGCCATTTTTAAGCTTAGACACCAAAGACGCCGACCCTTCATTTCTGAACGTGATGTTTGTCAAAATGATTTCCGAACTCCAAGGTGGCTTTCGGCAGTTTTTGTATTTCAAATTTAAGATACGTTGTTGGGATTTCAATCCCGTGATGAATGAAGTCTGAATAACCATGATGCGATAGAAATCAAGAGCAAAGAATCTTATGCTTCAAGTGTAACAATACCATACGTTCAGAATTTAACATCAAAATTGAAACTGAGAAGTGCACTAGTGTGCACTAGATTAGTGTGAGTCGTATTCTTAGCCATTAGGAAAGTTACCGCTTTGTTAGGTGGCTTTCCATTACAAACATGATGGCTATGCAAACCCAGGAAAGAGTTGCCATCTGTACCTAAAGTTTCTTCCTTGCCACCCATCTCTCATCATTGGGAAGAGTTGTTAACAATTTTTCCCCTCATTATTGGTTCAAAGAATTACCTCAGCAAGGATAATTGCTGCTTGCTAAGTTGAGTGTGATTTTTTTCTCTAGACAGCAATCATGTAAAGAAACTACATAATGCACTTGGATGGATAATTGAACATTATTTGCTCAATTACCTACATGTATGATTTGTCTACTGACTTGACCAGTTTTTAGCTTACTGCACATATGGTTGTGGTATCCCACACCAGTAGTCTTGCTATAATCACTATGTGTAGGTGATTATAGCAAGAGCACTAAATTTCAAAATGGCTTCCTCGCATTTTGTCAAATGTTTGTTAGGAAGTAATAAAAACAATAGTAGAAAATTAAACTGTGAAGAGCGCAAAAGATATTAAATGATTAGCAGATCACTTTATTAAACAAAGGGATTAATTTTTTGCTGATTGAATTCAAAAAGCCTCTTAAAACTGTTGGCTTATCATGATACAGGTAAGCAACACAATTTTAACAAAATCTGGACAATGCTTTCTTTATTTACAGAATTTATAACAGAATTTGAAAGCACCTGAGCAATTACTGTATACTTAAACAATTATTTGTTGAAGGGAAGGGAAGATCAATAAATCTTATTTGATAGACAGGATGCTCAGATATGACCATACAACTTTTCAAAAAATAGAAGTCAAAAGACTAGAAAATGAAATGAGTGGAATAATAAATCCCTCATTCAATGGTTTAACATACATATGATATGTGTGAACACTTCTACTTTCCATTTTCTGCCTTGATAAGTTCTTCTTCAAAAAATTTCTTCAAGTGTACCATTAACTTTTAAATTTTGGAAATTCACCACTGTACACAGTTTGGATATTAAATAAAGTGGAACTGTCAAAAATGATTGTCAAAAGGCCCAAATAGTTACACACTACTGTTGTTGAACCTTATTTTTGTGCAAATGAAAGTATATTTTGAGCTGATTGATATCAGTGAATACAAATGTAGTGCATATTTACTCTTAATGTTGTTACTGCTTACACTAAAAGTGCCTCTGTAGTGGACCCTATTTAAGCCCTTCTTCTTAAATAATAATTATCCTTACACTTTTAACTAAAGGGCTGAGAATATTATGTTTATGGTCATCTATTTTAGAGGCTGCGGATGTGCGTTTCATCAAGGAACCTTCTAATCCAAGCTACTTCAACAATGGCAGTGACGCCAACCTGGTGTGGGACTACACTGATCCACAAAATAAGATTCAGTACATTATCTATAGTGTTCTGGTAGATGGTACATTTGTCAGAATGATGGTTAATGACAGTCGTGGTGTCCAAGAACGTCCTGATATTCCAATTTCTTACAAAGGAAGAGTTAAAATTGAAGGAAGAGCAACCCTGGTTATCAAGAACATCAACCCTGGAGACAATACTGAATTTAGATGTATGATATGGGGAGGAGGGAAAATTGAAAATACAGTTCAGCTTATTGTGGCAGGTACATATTACAGACATAACCATTAATAATCAAACATAAATCAAATGCATTCAACTTGTGTCTTTCATATTTCTGATATCTAGAAAAAGTAAAATTTATGGCATAAATTTGCACAAATCTTTATATGCAGGGCTGAAAATGGCTAGCTAACCCAACTTTTGGGAAAAATAGTGCTACTTTTACTTGGCATGCGAGGCTCCCCAAAAAGAAGAAAATAAATTCTAGCGTTTACTTTGCTGTTATCCTCATCAATAAGAATTCAAAGAGTAATTGCTTTATTCTTCTGGCACCAACTACTGGGTTGCTCTGTTATACACAGATAACTATTATTAATATGAGTACTGAGATTTTCTCTTAGCAAAGATGTCAATTAAAAATGGTCAGTCAAAACTAGACACAATCCAACTAGTTCTATGATTTTGCTAAATCAGTGAAGGAGATTATTGCATGACCATGCAGTCACAGGCAGTATGTGAAATTAATTTGGTGTGAAAAAAATGGCATTGCTTTTCAAGTCTTTTTTGGGACTTGCCAAAGGGAACGAAAGTCGGCATTACACCTTTTGCTGCTTTCTGAGGATTATGATCTTCAAGGTTTACAGATGTAAATTTAGTCAACAGAATGGTAACTTCCTCAAGTAAGTTCTGAGATTAAGGAGGAAGTCAAGACTTAGATTTGATTAATATGTGCTGGAGCAAAATTTCTAAAGTTATGCATGGAAGCAACAAACCAACAAAGTCTATAATCCAAGCTCTTTATGCTCTTTGGAAGACGTTGAGCATGCAAACAGAAAATAATTCAGTGATGATCAACTTGGCCAGGTACATGTAGGAATGCTGTTCCTGGCAGATGCTGTTATTCATGGAGGTCAGTTCAACAGCTTTAATTTTATTGCTGACTTTGGTTGCTCCACAGAGAAACTGGCTGAGTTCCGCAAAGAGCTCTAAGAAACTAAAAGTATTCAATTTCAATGTAGAGTATGAAACATTTTTGAGCTTATGCAACCTAAACTCTTCAAAAAATTTTCATGTATAAAACGAAAGCATTTACAATTTAGCTTGTGAGCAAGCTAAATTGTACTGAATAAAGTTTGAGCCTCTTCATACTAGTTGGTTGTGGGGGACCAATGGCTGGATACTTTTGTGTATTGTATTGTAATTGGGTAAATTTTAAAACTCAGTCCATGTAAAATTTGCTATACACCATATGAACCTCATATGGCATATAGCAAATTTTACTTGTCCTGAGGTGAGATATAATCTCTTTCAACTTTCAGAGGCACCACTTATAAACCTCTCTTCGGGAGTGAAATATTACACTGAAGGCTCCCCTGTCACCATGGCCTGCAAAGCTTCTGGGAAACCACAGCTGGATGTAGCATGGATTAGAAATGGAGAACTGAAAAGTTCAGGGAAGGAAGCTGCGTTTTTAAAGTTTGATAATATAAACAGAACGGATGCAGGACAATATACATGTCGAGCCAATAACTCAGTGGAAGTCACTTCCATTGAGACAACAATTGTAGTTTACTGTAAGTATAGTTTAACCTTAATTTTTATTTCTGAATTTACTTTATTTATAGTATGAATCCTGTTATTGGGGTCAGTTACACAAAACTGACGAATCTGTACAAAAGTGTAAGGAAACAAAATTCCACCTTAAATCCTTTTCGGCTTAGTGTGCACCAGTCTCAAGTATGGGTTGAGACAATTGAATATAGGTGGAATAATTTTTCACATTATTTTGCTTTGGAGGGCGTGACAATTTTCTCACCAAGTCATTGCTTCAGTTGGACTGTGTTTAACTCAGAAAATGGCTTACAGCCATTTGTGAGTCATTGTGACAACCCAAAATTTACTCCGTTTGACCAGCGCACAAGTCTAGCATATATTCTGATTCTGTGTGAGGGCTCTGGTTAGGGCTCAATGGAAATCCGAGGACTGGTCAAGATCCTCACTGTCGGCTGAGAAATTACACTTTTTTTTACTGATAGCTGAGATCAGGTAGTTGATGTCAAAATGGGCTGAAATTAAAACTGCATGCCCAAGGTTTGCGCACATGTTTGCATGTGTGGCGCTCGTAGAGATATACTATTTGAGGACGAGAATCCATTTTATATTTAATTACTCGTAAGCCTTGCCACCTTATACTGAATACTCGACTGCCAAATAACACAAACTTGACGGACTGTACTATGGAGTGATCACAACCTTCACTCTTTTTTTTTTTATCTGAAGACAGTGAAAGGAAAGACAAATGCTGCGCCCGTGTAATTGATGTCCATGGCTCTCTGGTTGGGAGTTGTGTTACTGCATGCACTATGCCGTCCCACTCTGTGAGAAAATTAATGAGTGAGTTGCCAGTCATTGGATCCTTGTGTTTGCGCACAGATTTTTGGGATCGCCACGGGGCAAACATTGCAACTCACTGGAAGGAATTGCGTGGCGAAAGTTTGTTCCGACGTCCAAAAAAATGATTTTAGAGAGAGATTATCGCTTTTTCGCTGCTCCTTTATCAAAAAATGGATTAGGGTAATGCTGATACAAGAGAAGAGTAAGTTTTTGTTTGAAAAACCGTGTATTATGTAGTAAAGTCTACCGATTAACTGGTCTCGAAATTTAGAAAACCTAACTATATAAATCGCCAAGAAATAACTCAACTAAGCCGTGTCAGTTTTTTGTGCGTGAGTTAAGTCTATTTCTAGCTTAGCTTAGTAATACAAAAGAGCGCTATAAAAGCTACCTTGAGGCAGCAGGAGATTGAAATGGTGTGCTGGAGCATTAAATATTAATGTAGTACATTCAAGTGATAAAATAGCTACGCTGCTTCTTTGTTTTGATCAATGAGAACGAATCAGCGTTGATGATTGGCTCAAAACTGAACCCTGTGACGATAAGTGATACAAACTGGTCTCTTAAGGGGCGACGCACAACTGATGATATGTCCACAGTCTCTGTCGGAGTTCCCGTGATCTTGTTTTCCCGTGATTTTTCTCAAACAAACTATCACTTGAACTGGGGATTTCCTCAGGTTTTTTTCATCGCTTATTTTATCCTTTCAGTGAGCATCAGCTCGGTAAAAATAATTTCCATCTCCGCTGACAACGACTTCTCTCCTTTGAGGAAGCATATTTTCAAACGTCGTAATTTGTTTATCTAATACGTTAGCAAGTATAAAAATAGGCTGTACATGTATAAATACAACTGAAAAGACTTAAAAGAGTTATTTCCTAGCGATTTCTGGGTAATTTTGTACTACTTTGAGACCATTACGCGATGACGATTTCACAATAGACCTTACGCAAGGAGAGAAGTATTTCGTGGTAACTTCTAAGGTAACAACATTATCTTTTTCCATGTATGATAAAACTACTGCGAAAAAGCCATAATCCCTCGCCAAAATCGCTTCTTTTGGACGTCCAAACAACCTTTCACCATACGTTCCTTTATAGCGAGTTTAATGTTTGCCCCGTGGCGATCCCAGAAACCTGTGCGCAAACTCAAGGTCCGATTACTGGCAACTCATTCACAGTTTCCGTGTTTGCATATACGCAGGCATTCGACCTCTGTTGTTAGGAGCAGGTAAAAAGCAAGCATGAACGGTATGCCAATCTCTAGATTTTGAACTCACACATTAGAATTACACCAGACATGCTTTCTTGGAGTAATCCACATACATGAAACATTTCCTGTAAAGAAAAAAAACAAGCAAACAAAAACGACCAAAAATGTCCAAAATCGCAATCGCAACGAGATCGCAGCGTAAAGGTTTGTTGCTCTCACCGTTCACATTTTGGCATTAGGGTTGCACTTGTGCAAGTACAAATCTGTTGTAACTGACGTTCTGTGACGGCCTTTCTAACGTGCCATATTTAATATTTGCCTCTTTACGAGTGAAAGTGAGTTAAAACAGTAATTTCCCTTACCGCCTCTTGATTTTTGTAGAGAAATATCAGACCTTCTTCTATTTTGAAGTCCAGGAATAGTCTTATATCTGTCGATGTAAGGGAATACATGTACTTGCATACTTTGAGCCATGTCATCGTACACGTAAATTTGATATTAATATTAATCTACGGACATAATCAAGATTATTATAGGAAATCATATTTCATTGGAAATGCTGAACTTTGGAACTTGTTGCAATCCACTATTTTTCCTCTTTTAAGACCAGCCTAGACAGCATTTATCTCTCAAAACGAGAAATTTATAATTCTCCTGGCTGCTATTGATATATGTTTTTAGTATAATTGCTCGGGCGATTATAGAGATGCACGCACTCTGATCGGTAGAGGAGTGCGTCATATCTCGCTTTAATCACCTTGTGTGAGGTAATTATAGCAGGAGCGCCAAATTTTAAAATGGCTCCCTTGCATTTTGTTAAGGGACAAAAGGGAAAGGAGAAAATTAAGTTCTTAAGAGTGGGAAAGATGCTAATAAGCTTGGCGTGACACTTTCCAAGATATGAAATTTTTGCTGATGGAGTGAAATGAATCTGTTAAATTCTAGTGGAACCTGGCTTATCTTTATACATGTAATCCATATTATTGTAACAGAATTTGCAAAACACATTTACAACAATTTGAAAGCATTTTAGCAAGTATACTTAATAGAGCAGTTGTTCGCCTCAGGCTCATTGAAGATTGTTGAATGACCATCTCGACGAAGTCGAGATGATTATTGGGGGGGTCATTCAACAATATTCACTCTGCCTTCGGCAAATAGATGTTAAATAAATAAAATATATATAAACATAAATATATAAATATATATATATATATATATATATATATATATATATATATAACTAACTGCAGTACTGTTTCGCCCTTCTGAGCCTCATCAGTGCAGTGCTGACGTTAAAAGGGAGGTAAGGCTATATAGCCACCCCAAGTGATCTCACACATGTGGGATCATCTAAGCCATGCCAGAGTGCTCAAACTAGAAAAACTAGTGAGCATGCATATATATATGTTTAGTTATTTCCTTAATGTACGTTAGTGATGTAGGGGGTTAGATAGCAATTGGAACGGCAGTTCTGTTTCTTTCTCCCTTTGCAGCCCGAGAACTTTCGTTCCAATTGTTATTTAACCCCTACATCCACTCATCAGGGGGTTTCGTTGGCAACCACGAAACAGGTCCGTAGGGATGAACTTGTAGTTTTTTGTCTTTTTCCTCCCACAATATATACATCGCTCTACTCCTATGTATTGAGCACTGTTTCACGAAAGTTAAAATTTTACACTTTTTTGTTTGTGTTGCGTGTAACGTTGTTTAAAAGTTTCTTCAGTTTGTCCAATGTAATTCTTTCCGGTTGTGTCATTTGCTGTTGTTACGTTGGCGTTTCTAAACTTAGGCGCGAAAGGCGCGAAACTCTGAGCAACAGAGAATCGATGCGTCCTCTTTAATTCTTTCACTTATATATATATTTATGTTTAATATATGGCTCAGGCGTGTGGCGACTATAATGGTGCTCTGATTGGCTAAGAGTTACATCCGTACAATCAGCACACAAAGACAACCAAAGTTCGGACTCTGCGAACAGTACGATGATTTGCCGATAGTTCGACACACCGGAAGTCGAATCGTGCTTTTACATACCGGAAGCGGAGGGGCGTGAACAATGTGTCAAAATGAGTAGCATGAAAAGAGAAATGACAACGTGAACCTTCCACGTTCTAAAAGCGTGAAACGGCCGGATTTCCATTGTCAGAATATCATATTATTTAAATGAACCTTTTTCCTTCCTAAAGCGTTAAATAGAGGCATTGAATGTTGACGAATCGACACGATTCGTAAGTGTGGATACGACTCGTCATTAGTAAAATAGATCCGTCTCACCGGAAGTCGATTCGCAAAAGAAGACAATACATACTTAAGCGTTAAATTGGGGTATTCAATATAGACGAATCGACTCCATTCGCGCGGGTCGACTCGAATTGTCATCAGTAAAGTCGTCTTACAAATCGACTTCGGGTATGACAGGTCGACATCAACTGTGACGAGTCGTTCGAATCGTGTCGATTGGACAAAATCTGCAACCCCCTTTCGCGGCCACTTGCGGAAAATTTTGGAAGTGTCTTGCAAATCGTCTTCCGGTATGACAGGTCGACATCAACTGTGACGAGTTGTTCGATTCGAGTCGAATCGAGTCGATCCGACAACACCTCTTACGAAGGGGGATATTTCTAAGTTGTCTTGCAAATCGACTTCCGGTGTGACGAGTCGACTTCAACTGAAACTAGTCGTTCGATTCGAGTCGAATCGAGTCGATTCGACAACAGTCGCAACGACCCTTGGTAATTACTCGCGGAATATTTTTTAAGTGTCTTGCAAATCGACTTCTGGTAAGACAGGTCGACTTTGACTGAAACGAGTCATTTGATTCGACAACGTTTTCATCAATCCTTGACAGTTACTTGCGAAATATTTCCAAATATTTTCGATATCAATATTTTTGCAAATTGACTTCCGGGATGCGTTTCCCTTTAATGCGAGATGGTTTATCAGATTTCCGGTATAACGGGACACATTAACCGCGCATCGACTTCCGGTAAAACGATTCGCAAACTGCCTTTGACGAATCGTAGCGGTTTGGGTGTATTGGACAACCCTCATTTTGGTCGTACGATCAAATTTTTCCGACTTGATGGGTTACTGTTGCAACTATTATTTTTTCAATAAGTATAGTCTACGCTGCGCGTTCTCCGCGCACCGCTATTGAATCAGTGCAGAGAGAGAGAGAGAGAGAGACCTTATTCTGGTTGCGAATTCATTTTTTCCGAGACCTGAAGAGGCGAGAGAAAATATGAGCTATCAGCAAAATTTCCGCTCGTATCAGATGTTAAACTCTCGATTAATGGATTTATTATTCCACTATTATTTTCAGTTATTAGTGTTTTAATTTTAGTATGCGAATTACATCCTACGGCCTTATCTGTGTATCATATCGGCCGTATGAGGTGCTCTTTCTTGCTTAAAAGTTCGCTACAGCAGTCAAATTAAAAAAAATTAAACAAAAAAATTAAAGTTTGGATCATTCAGGTCGGCCAATATGTTGCTACGTATTTTTAGCTTGTTTTAAAGTGTAATACTGTGGCATATTTTGCCGGTTTTATTACTTTATGTGGTAAAATGACACTGCAGTGGAATGATAAAGCTCATTAATTTTCTGATTGATATGAAGTATCACTAATTATTTATTCAATTGCTTATTGCCTTGGCATTTATTCTTAGACCCGCCCACAATTCAAAATGTCACCACGTCATCTAAGAAGTCTTGGATTGGCCAGACAGTGACTTTGAAGTGTCTTTCTGATGGTGTTCCTACACCAACACTCTCTTGGTACAAACCTGAAGGAAGTGAAATAAACAGAGTCACAGCCAGAGAAAACAAAGAACAAGTGCCACTCAGGGGTGATCAAGATTTTGGTCATTACAAGTGCATTGCTGCCAATGGACTTATTCCATCTGATGAGAAATTAATAAAGATAAGTCAGATAAGTAAGTCAATGAGATCAGTGTATTTTCATTAAAAAGAAAACTATATATGGGATCAGCATTTCCTTTTGCCTTTGCTCATTATCACTGTTTCAGGTGTATTAGAGGTAAAAGCCAAATTTTCTTACAAAGTATTGGACAGAGTAACTCATTCACTTTGTACATCTCATTCGATGATTTAACATTTAATACGTGCGGATATTTTGCAAGTCCCATAGGTGTGTGGAAAAAAATAAGCTTATGTTAAACCATCGAGTAAGGGATTTATTATTCTTTCATTTACGAACAATTTGTCCGCTTAGTTTTCGACATACATCTTACGGCCTTATCTGAGCGTTCCATTCGCATTTTTTCCCTCTTAAGCAGCATTAGACCTTCACATATATAACTTCCAACAGTAGACTAAACACTCCAAACACTCCAGCATTGTATTAACGCGCTTTATTTAAGAAACGATGTTGTAGTTGCGGTTGTTCAAAGCGGTTAAAACTAAAATCAAAACAAAGAAAAGAACGTTACAAAGTGAACTGAAACGCAACGGAAAGATGGACTAAAGCAACACTTACATTTGTTAGGAGCTGGGAAAAAAAACTGCACTGGAGCGGCGACGAACTGTAATGTGAAATCTGGCTGCCGTAGGGCGAAAAGTGACCGCTTGGAAATGGCAAGCAAAAAAAAACTGACCCGAAGAGGCTTACACGTCCTTTAGATACTACATTTATATTCATTAATTACAGGTTAACGCACTCAGCGAGTGAACTATGGGGATTTACCTGCACGAGTTCACTGACAATGAACGAGAAATTTCAAAGCCTCGTGCGGTTTTGAATACTCCGAGTTCATTGTTTGTGAACGAGTACAGGTAAATAATGACAAATCACGAGCCATGAGTACGTTAACATTTTAATTATTCAAATTGAATACACTGCACAAAGGAACACTGCTTTGAAACCACTATCTACAAGGTAAACTAAGCCATGGTGCAATGACAATGGTGTGTTGAATTTACACCACGGCTATTATACCACGATAACGATGTCAAGGAAGTTGTTTCGTCACAACCCAGTATCACGTGGTACAAATCATCTAATCAGAAAATCGAAATTCGAAGATTGTATGAAAGTTGAATAACAAACTGTGAGAAGAAGTGGACTTGCATTCATCCTTAGTGTTGTGACAAAACTCAAAATAATCTCTTTTCTTATGACACTATGTAGAGAAACCAGGGAAAGCATCCATCAAATCAGAATCAGTCATTCAAGCAACTTCTATAACAATACAATGGACTGCACCAGCGGATGATGGAGGAAGTCCGATTACAGGATTCCAAATGATCTTACAAAAGGATGAAACTGAGATAAAAAAGGTTAATATCACCGATCCTGGGACGACAAGTTATTCGTTTCGTGGTTTGGAGAAAGATACCAACCACACAGTGAAACTGTTTTCCAGAAATGTTGTATTCGAGGGAGATCCTACTGTATGGAACATTAGGACCAAGTTTGAAGGTGAGGAATCAAAAGTGATGTCGTGAGCACTTTACACCAATCATTTTTTCGCCAACTTAGATTTGTTGTGAGTAACCCAGTTTTAACAATGTTATCTGCTTGTCGCATTATAAGATTTTCGATTTTCAGCGTTTGTCCCCTCCTTAGTGGCCAGTTTCCTTTCCCTTTGTGATAATTGTTTTAGAGGTACGTGCGTTTGAAGAAGCATAATAAAAGTAATGAACGTAGGTGAGAACAATCGACAACCTACGCGGTTACGTTCCGCAAGTGCTACCCGATTTATCAAGTATTGTTTACCTTGTCGGTTTTTTTATTTTTATTTTTTTATTTTCTAATGTTCAGGTCTCAAAATCTGTTATGTGAATCAGCAACAACAGCCGCTAGAGAGTGATCTTTTCTTTAAGATGAGAAATGGCTTGTTTTCATTTCGCAGGGATAAGCCCAAACCAAAACAGTTAAGGTTGCCGTTTTCAAGAAAGTTTCTTTCGAATCTCATCCGGCACATATCTCACTCAACAGAAAAAGTATTGTGGGAACAGGTGTGAACTTAGTAACTGAAGTTGAGCAACCGTAACATGGCGATGAAGTTCGTCACACCTGTTATCCCTTAAGCGCTTCTTGTCATTGCCTCCTCGACTGGCAACCCCCCTGGAGAAAAAATTTTGTTGTCTCGGCGGAAGAACCCGCGCCAGCTTATGTTTGCAGAAGAAGAATCGTAGGTCTGGACGCTCAAATGGCTCGAGAAGCGGAGCATGCGCACTCATTTTTGCGCTGTGTCATTGCAAAGTGCCTGTACTAAGTCGTGCGCGATATCAAACTTTGAAAAGCAGAATATAGTTGTACACGAACTGAGATCCTTTCTGTAATTACGTGACACAAACGAATAGGGAATTGCGACCTCATCTATGCATCGGTCTTTCATTTGATCTCGTGTAAATAGCAATTAAATACCAGTAGAAGTCAGTGTATCGTTCAAATTCACCTTGTAAATGCAGTATTTGTTTTAGGCAATAACCGACCATCATTTTAGGCTTCTCATTATCGCTTCATCTCAATACTTAACTTAATTTTGCTTTCCATACACTATCGTTTCAAAAATATCCCAAAAAAATCCTTGACCAATTTACAGATTATTTAATCATTGATAATGGTGTGACTAGGTTTGTAACAAGAAGTTGTATAATTATTGAAAATTTCACGCTGTTCGTGTTGTTGACATCAATCTAGGAGCCCCAGATGTGGTCGAAATAGACGAACTGCCAGATGAAACAACAGACGATACAATTACCCTAAAGTGGAAGGAGCCAGAAAGTAATGGAAAAGTTATTACCATGTATACAGTGTACCAAAGAGTAGTGACTGATGGGAAAGTTGGACAGTGGACAGAAATAAAGAAAATCAGAGATGTTTCTTTGAGAGAATTGAAAATAACGTTGGAGAGAGGAAAGGTGTATCAGTTTGCCATTACTGCAACTAATGAGCTTGGTGAAAGCCTAAAACAAGAGAAAGCAAATATCCAGCAAGTCAAAGCAAAAGAAGGTATGTTCAAATGAATCTTACTTTCCCCTTTCAACGGTTTATCCTTTTCTTTACTTAGTTTTCAAGCACTCTCCGTGTCATCAACATCGAGGTTTTTACGGGTGAATTCTTCGCTTGCAAGAACCTGAATCAACGAGAAAAATTTTACTTACGTCGCAGTTGATATTTGTATGCCAACTGCAAATATATAGCATATCTATTAACTGTCATTGGCTGGCACTCACAGATATTTTAAGTAGTTTACTGACACATGCTGATCTGAATCTGGAAAGAGAAGTCTGCAACACTTTCGTTTTGTCTTCTCACATTTAAATTAACCGCTTTTTTCTTTTCTTTGCCGTCATCAGTTAGTTGATGCCTCTCTCCCGCAAAAAAAAAATTCACACTCCCACACTGAATTCCGAGAACTCTTCTGTCATTTTCACCACCACTGCACTTTACTCTTCATACCGATGAAAGCGACTTCGCACTTAGCTTCCTCTGCGCACCGTAATTTCGACACCAGATTACTGAGCCGCAAGAACTCAGAAGTGGCCTGTTGTCGGCGATTTCGCTTTAGCTTAATTAAGAATGTATGATCACGCTGCCTCACGCAGAGAGTTTGTCAATCTTTTCAGAGATTTTCTTCGGTGAAGCTACACAAACTTCCTGTCTCAAGGTCATGAAGGGGTCTTCATTTCCTTAGGTCTTAGGTCCTAGTTTTCGGGGACTTTCGTTTTCGCTACAAGCGTAGTTCGCTTTCTCTTTGTTGTTGACCTCTTTTTAGTCTGTTTTCTGGAGCTCTTTCAACCTTCTCACGTTGGTCTTCGCATGATATTCGCCATTTTACTTCAGCCTTTTCTTGTTCTCTATCGTCTTCCCCTCACTGTGTTCTACCTATTCTTCGCCCTATCAAACCCCATTTTGCGTTTTTCTCGACTCGCTCCACGTCTTTTCAGTTCTTTCTCTCTTAGGTCGCTCTCTCTCTCTCTCTCTCTCTATTTCCAGTCTATTTTCACTCGAGATCCTTTCTCCATGAACTTGAACTGTCGTAATTTCTTCCGTTTGGAAAAGCTTTAGCTCTGAGTATCGTTGCTTTGCAAGTTCATTAGAGATTGCAAAATACCAAGAATCACTTTTCAACAACAACCTCACCAGTATGATTTCCCGGGTTGCAAATTCTTTCCTTGCGCTGCTTCACACCCTCTAACCTTTTCTACAAACATCTTTGAAGTCGAGTCTAAAGTCTCTTGTCGTTATCAAGATTGAGATGAGATATTCTAGCTCTAGCTTGTCTTCGTTTAAATCAAACTTTAGCAGCGCATGAAACAGATACAAGACAAATTTCATATTTCAGCGGCCAGATATGCCATGATCATTGAAATTTGGTTTAATGAGGACAATCATGAAACACGAATAATCAAAAGAGAAGAATTGAGAAAATAACAGGTTGAAGTGACTATTCTTTTTAATTTAATACAATTATCGGAGGAGTTTGACACAATAGAGAAAACTGTGGAGTAAACAGTCATACTTGGCGACATAAAGAGAAGATATAAGAGAAGCCCGTACGTTTCTGGCGTATTGTTTCACTGACTCATTGTTCTCACTTATACCCTATTAATCGACCGGTAATCTCTTAACTGGAAGTTGTTTACGGTCGTTTCTTTAAAACTCTAACTTATTTTCCCAAACCAAAGTTCACAATAACGCTAAATGAAATATCATTTCAACCGACGCCTACATCATACACGACATCTGAAGAAGAAAACGTTATTTATCCTGAACCTGTGCGCACTCTGATTGCCTTTCATCATGATCGCAAAAGAAAAACTGAAGCCCCGTTTAAACGGTCAGGATAGTTGACGATAGTTTCAACTATCAAGCGCGTTTGAACACGAACTATCCTGCTCTATCATCGCATTTCATCAAATATCATGTAGTTTGGACATGTTCAAATTCGACATGATAGTTTGAGATAGTTTTTGCTGTTTGAACGAGAGGAAGATGGTGAATGATAGTGGTTAGGTCAGCAGTTTTGCCAAAAACGGGCTCAAACCGAGATGGCAATTGTTAAAATGTCTAAAATAGCCGTCGAAATTCCCCAGAATGTCTCGTAGTTAATTCTCATCATTTCCTGGTAGGCTTCAGTATCTTTAACTTGTAATTAACTTCTTGACTAAAATTTCAAATGTCACTGAAATTGCTGACCTCAGCGTGCACCATATTTGTGTACAATTACGCGATCTCATTGGGTGGTATTTTGTCAACTATCATCGACTATCATGAACCGTTTGAACACAAACTTGATAGTCAGCGATGTGAATGAAAGTTGAAACTATCGTTCAGTTGTCTATCATCAACGATCGTGATCGTTTGAACGGGGCTTAAGTCATTTGCATCCTGTTGCTGTCGAGTGAACATCTTTTATGGAAGACAGAATAGCAAGAAATGTATGTAATGCGAATTCACTGTCTATTGCCGCTCCTTCGTTAAAAAGGAAAGTTAAAAAGTGTTGAAGGGCCTGTGGGCTCTCGTCATTCTTCCGCGACCAAATTCGTTCTTAGGAGGCAACTAAAGAGATTCAGAAAGAATCGAAACAGCAGTCTTGCTTAAGGATCTTCGCGAACGGCAGCAATTACACTCTCAGCCGATGGCTGTGTGAATAATATCGAATTCAGAAATTACATTCCGAGACGGGACTTATTTATAGTGACAGGGAATCGACCCTTGACATGGAAATGTATTACAAAGAGATAGAGTCACCCACTAGGCGTAAATAGGGGGTCTGAGGTCGCTACGTTGATCACTGTATCAGCGCTACTTTTCCACCAGAGAGGAACTCGATTATTTTTTAACTGCTGTCAGTTACTTTCATCCAGCTCTAAAATAGATCTGGGAAATTTCTGACACCTCTTTGGCTTCTCTACAAGTCAAAGTTAACAGATGACGATCTATGCATTAGTGGGTGTGCTGCAGACCCACGGAGTCTCATGGTTTTGTCATCTTCAAATCAATTACATGTCAAGAATACCATTCCTTATTCTCAATGTCTTAGGCTTCATTGCCCATACATTGACAGTTCTGATTTCTCAAGATATCAGAGGCAATATGCCAGTTCTTCAAAAACCCGTGGCCATCCTGCCTTTGTCATTCAAGGGAGTCTTTAACAACTGATCGAAAGTCGGCAATCCACAAACGTCACAGTAGGAAGAGAATGATCGTATTCCATATTAGCGGCACAATCACGCAATAAGACTTGTCTTCTAACAAATTTAAATAACTTCAAAATGATCCAAAAACTGGTATATTATTTTTGCGTAAAACGGACAACTGTTTGGTCAGTATAATGTTAAGACTGGCTCTACCGATGTCATCTATTTCATAACTTGCGGTTATTTCAAAAAGTTATACTTCGGCGAAAAGGAAGACGACTAGGGGAACGATTCTGAAGACACCATCGTGACACAAAATACAAGAAAAACAATATCTCTCAAATTGGCCTCCCATTCGTACATTTTATGCCAGTGTTCTTTTTAAGTAAAGGCTTTATACATGAGTTCAAATGATAATTCTTGTGCAAACAAACAAACAAAAGTTCATTTTAAGTCGTATTATGTTTTTCCCCAGTTCAAACAGTAAGCACAGAAGTTTACCTGACAGCGACAATACAGGAGAACTGTAGCAGACGTTCGGAAGTTGCTGCGAAATTTCCAGAAATGGTAAGATAATCTACTTGATCCATACACTGGAGTTTAAGGAATACTGCCATGAGATTTATCATGAAAAGTGAATCTTAATCAATCTGTTCTTGAATCAAATCTTAATATTTCTGTTAAAAAAATAAGTAAAATAAGTACATATGTCCTTTTTAGGCCTGTCAAATTGCCTTCAGGTTTGGCTGCTCATCCGCAAACACTGTGAACACCAGGTAAGGTACAGTTTGTTGTTGTACACTGAAACAACAAATGCAAACTCAAATTTGCCTTCTAGTAGGGGAAAGGAGCTTTATTTCAATCTGTTGTATTTTAGTTGTAAAAGTGTTTTTTTTGCTCTAGCAAATCTTATTTAATACAAGATAATTTATGTTTGAAGTACATTGTCTTTGATATTGTCTTTATTTACCTTGGTTTAATACATTGGTTAAATCTCAATATATTTTAACAATTAAAAATCACCAAAGTTCGAACGTGTGCGATGATACTCTTTGCTCTCTCTCTCCCTCCCCCCCCTTATCTAGGTGTGGCAGTGTTGTTCTTGACTTTATGATGAGGTTCAATCAAACTGTAGTCGTCAGCAATGTTTTGATTTTCCTGTCGGATGCTGCAAGGCAAGACAAATTCAGAGGTTTTAAAGTCAATCCAGACTCAATTAAACAAGTTTTATTACCCACAGATGGCTTGGAAAGCACAGCAAAAGGTCAATTTTACAAAGACATTGTTCAATGTTTACACGTATTCTTCCGAAGATGGACTTTTTATAATTGTATTCCGTATCTATTTAATTAAACAACTTATTCTGTGACTGATACACTTCCAAGTTTTTGTTTTTTCGTTGTTGTTTTATTTAATTCAACAAAGTCTTACTCTTAAAAATTATTTTAGAGAGAGTAGCACCTTACTCTTCCTTCGTACCAACCCAATTAGAGTTAACGTTTTCCGGTCACGAACTTATGCTATGTAGTGAGAGCAGTGTATCGACCAGGATCAGTGTAAATGTTGTTTGAATGTTATTTCATCAAGCTTTGCGAAATGAATCATTTTAGGTCCTGAGGAATGTAACTGCCCATCCAACAACGTCTTGTTGGCCGTAATTGGGGTTCTTGCCTTCACAGTCCTTCTTTTAATTATTTACATAATCTGGCTACATAAGAAAGGTAGGTAAAAAATCATAATCTATGTTTGGCTGCAAGATTCTTTTTCACGCAAAAGCAAATTTTTACTCACGTTTACATCATTTGTATTTTTTCCTTTCGTTCTTTTTCAGGCGCTTTAGGGAAACAGAGGTAAGAATTTTCTGCTAGTTGGATTGTGTCGATGTAATGTGCCCGATATGGTTTCATCTTAACACAAAACTCCAATAAAACTGATGAAATTCTTAGCGTTTTATAATTATTTCTATGCTTTCTCAATTGTAGGACTTATGAAGATGAGAGACGTGTTTACGACGTAAGTAAATGAGAGGGAAAAATTTGTAGTTCTACATAAAAAAAAAGCATATTGCATCAGTGGCAGATACAATGAAATAAAAGAGGAAGTTAGGCTCAATAAGGTCTTTGTCCTGTGATCATGTCCTTTACCAAGCCACTCCATGGATTTTCCTTCGATTGTCCCTGGTTCAACCGCTTGGTTTCACTTCACAGATCGCTAGTTGGTCTGCACCCGGTTGATATTTGCTTTCTAAATAATAGATTTCGTGCATTTAGGGCGTTGTATTTTCTTGATGCCTTATTTTCTAAACGTGAGTTTAGGAGCTTGGTACTGCAAGAGTTGTTTCCTGCGTTTATTTGTCAAAATATTGGACTACCAATCGACAATCTTCACGTTGCAGTTTGTAGCTTCGACGAATATGCTGTGAGCCTCGATCACTCTATTGGACATGATAATTTCAAAAGCAGAGAACAAAATGTTAGTAATAATAATGACAAGAGATTATAAACTATTTATAATCTCTTATCATGGAAGAATATAAACATTTGTCTGATAAAAATGGGTGAACTGATTTTTATAACCATGAGGTACTCTTTACTGGGATTAATAACCTTAACAGTGTGTTGGTTTAATAGAATGAAACATTATTAGAAGATATCGAACCAAGTCTACCTGATTCAAGAAAACTCACCCAGCCTCATGCGGAATACATGGATCTCATAGAAGTCAACAAAGATGATAGAAAAGCACAAAGTACCCCTCCAGGTGCTGATTACGTGCCTCTTCATCCATTAACACGCTGCTGGGAAGTTCCTAGACATAACGTGACCATAGAAAAAATCATTGGTAAAGGTGCTTTTGGTCAGGTTGCCAAGGGAACAGCAGTAGGACTTCGAGGGAGTCCTGAAACGACCACAGTGGCTATTAAGATGCTTAAAAGTGAGCTCTTGTACTGTAAATTGAATGAGTCTTGGCCTACAGACATTCAGGAAATGTTACCGGGTTACTGTAATTATTTAGCTATTTGCCATTTCATAAGTTACGTTGTTATTCCGACATTTCGCATATTATTCCCGTTAACCAAATTTTACTCCTTGTTTTTAATGCTCCAGCAAACGCTTCTGAATCGGACAAGAGAGATCTGATGAAAGAACTTGACACAATGAAACAGCTAAAACCACATCCTTACGTCATTAAACTTCTGGGATGTGTTACTGAATCTGGTATGCTTTGGTTATGCGGGTCTAATTTTGCTGTACACATTTTTCTTATGATTTACTCTGTAACGCTTTCTCGTCATTGATAATTTGCCTCAGTGGAAGGGTGACCGCTTCGTAATTGAGCAAAACAAACAACCATCGCATAAGGTAATTTTATCTTATTTCAGCCAACACAGACGTTCCTGGATTTACTGATAGACTAAGACCGAATATTTGCCACTGAACAGATCATTCTGTTGTAGAAGCAGAAACGCTTTTTGTAAGGGAATAATTGGTCTGTACTTTCTTATGAGACCGTCACATAGTTTTTCTTGTTTTCATGCGATTTCTTCAAAAGTGTTGACCATGACTGGGCTATTCATCTATTTCAATTACTGCTTTTTTTTAAAAGAAAGTAACATATCAATTAAATTATTTAATTTCTTCAGAACAGCTGTTGGTTTTGATTGAATATGTGCCTTTTGGGGATCTGCTGGGTTACCTGAGAAAGAGCCGTGGATTAAAAGACACTTACTACAAAGACCCGGATATCAAACCACAAACAAATCTGACGTCACAGCAGCTGATGAAGTTTGCTTGGCAAATTGCTGATGGAATGAGTTACTTGTCCGCAAAATCTGTAAGTTAGTTAAAAACACAAAAGACAAACAATTCTATCGTCATGTTAAGCTCTGGCATGGAATATTATGTCTTCACATGATCACGCCTGGGAGATGCAGACGTATTCTTACCGTCTTGTCGAGGCTATTTCTTTAGGGCCAGGAACCCTCCCGATTTTGACGTCATCATATAAGTTTTATTTCAATACGAGAATGGCGATATTTGTGCATCATTGCAAGTGTACCCCATCGAAATAAAATATCTGGGTTTTTCTCGTGTGAGCAAAGGCAGAGACGTGAAGGAATAGGATCTTTTAAGATATTCAGCTTAAACTGAGTGTACAACAAATATTCATTTTAGTGACAAGGAAGAAAAGGAATTAAAACTTCAACTTAAAAAAATCGTCTTTGGTCGCTAAACTGCTTCATTACAGAATCCTATTTCGATTAAAATGTTAAGGTAAGCGTTCTTTGAAATGACTACGTATTGCAAAAAAAAAGTAGTTTGCTTCTCTTTGGAATATGGAGCAGTTATTGTAGTAGTTTTAATTTTCTGGTCTGGAAGAAAAAGAAATACACACAGCATATTATGTTGCTAGATATTTCTATTTTCCTCTCTGAACCATTTCATTTCAGTTCTTTTTCATCTACAATCGCTAATTTTTGCGGTTACATCAATTCTTTCTTAGATCATTCACCGAGACCTTGCGGCCCGTAATGTGTTGGTTGGACAAAAGGAAATGTGTAAAGTGACAGACTTCGGAATGGCCAGAGATGTGCAGCAGGAAAATATTTATGAACGAAAGACAAAGGTAATCAAGAAAAAGGGGAGGTGAGGGCGGTATCACATTTCGTTCAGTTTAGTGATCTTTGACATCATTGTTGTGGTTGAGCTGATATATTCCTGATTTCGATCATGAATTCCTTGGGACCCTAATGAAACTATCAGCCATGCGTATACGAGTACAATTTTAAATATCACTATTTCTGACTACTCACTTCCTATAATTCTCGAGCTGTTTCACAAAGTGATATTTAAAATCTTTAGGGCCGTCTTCCCGTGAAGTGGACAGCTTATGAGGCCTTATTGTATGGTAAATATACCACCAAAAGTGACGTGTAAGTATACCTGATTATCAACCGTAGCAATTTATCAACAAGTTTTATCATTTTTAGTCAGGACTTGAATTCTATGCTTTGTCAAAGAATACATATATTTTATTTGTCGTATATACTGTTTATGTCTATAGTCACTTAATTTATATTCGTTTGATTTGTCTTTCTGCAGATGGAGTTATGGAGTTCTGTTATACGAGATTTTCACCATAGGTAACATCGAATGGAATTTTATGAGGCTCTGTTGATGTTTTTTGCTTTATACCATGTTTAATTAAACAATGTATCGTGTTCAGTCAGACAAACGTAATGAGCTTCAAACTACATCTAGTGACAAAGGTGGTGTTTCATTGAAGGTCGTTTTTTTGTCACATTTATATTTCGATGGTCTTGTGGTTCTTCCAGGCGGTTCACCTTACCCACGAATGGATGGAAGAAAAATTGCAAACTTACTCCAGGATGGATACAGGATGCCTAAACCACAACACGTCGATGAAAAATTGTAAGTTTTCTTTATTTGCTTGTTCTCCCTCGTCGTACAAGGAAACATTCTTTAAATCTTTAACAGATTATTTGAATAATACCAGGTATCAGATCATGATGAAATGCTGGAAGAATGACCCAGACACAAGACCAACTTTCACTGAATTGAAAAATCAGCTTAAGGACATGGAAACCCTACACAAGGTCAGAATTTTTATCAATATGAAAGTTTTTTTTTTCACGTAAGACCGACTGGCTTAGGCTTAGCTAATTAGGGTTAAACGTAACAGCATTGAGCCTAAATAGCGTATTAATATGTACTCATCTCTGTACTTTTTATGAAGTCTGGAATGCATCTTTTTGTTATGTTACTGAAGCTAGCACTCCACGAAAAACATCAAAGAAGTGAACTTGAATATCCCAATGACAATTAACACTTGATGGTTATTTAAAAGATCATAGGATGATTGCAAAACTGCATTGAGACGCACAAAGAGTAGCAGACGACGACGTCATAAAATACTTCCTCCTTGAATTTGTTTTGGTGTGAAAACCTCACCACTCATGAGGATAACCACTTAAAACTTTTTTAATGATGCTGATTATTATATTATTTTTCTCTGCAGAAGCTAATTGACATGAAAATGTACGACAAGCAGTTGTATGCAAACGTCGAGGATTTAACGGTGTAGTTAGATACACGTCCACGGTGTATGACTGGCTAACATTTTGAACACTTCGCCTAGACAAGTTTCAGGGATCAATCATCGTTTCCTTACACGCTTACTTGGTAGAAATAGCCATGTTGCGTTTAGCAGTTAGGCTGGAACGTCGTAATACAATGGACTTTATATTCTTAAACGCTGAAACGCTTTGAGTTCAGCCTATTTTCTGGCTCAATTCTGAGGTGAAGATGAGATCTCGCTCTGAAAGCCATAGTTGTGTACAATTTTAATAAATTGCTTAAAACATTTTTGCCGCAAAACCCGCTTGTTTTCAGGAAAGCTAATCGTGCGCATAAATGACTTTCCCCAAGACCGCCTTCACTTGCGATACCAACTCGAAATACTTTTATACGGAATTCTAATCAAAATTGTACTTGGCACATTACTTCTGCAAGAAAGTTTGTTGTTTGGCCTAATAGGCCGGTAGTTTTCGCGTACTAGATACTATTACTCAACGAAACTGGTTGTAGGTACGGGTTGAAGTCTTTTTTTCTTGGATACGTTGCTAATGTAATAACTTTAATTTTTTTTTCATAATAAAAGTGTTGAAAAGTTCTGAGTTGACTCTGTCTGCATGATGATGCTGTACACGAGTTCACATCTTTCTCTCCACGACATTGATCTAATCAATCTTGACCCATCTCTCTAGATCTCTCCTTTGAAGGAAGGACAAAACCAAACCAAAGTAACAGAGCTTCCCGAAGTGCAAAAAATCGCTTGTACGTGTTTCAGGAGACTTACATCCAAGAGACCATGTTCTCCTGTCACTCTCGGTAGAGGTTAAGTTAAAAGTCCATCAATCTTACATAATTATAAACTAGGTTACCTTTTGGTCAAAACCTTTCTTTCCTCAGCTGATATAAATAATTGCACTAGAAACAGTACCTAATATTAAAATAACCCCTTTAGTCTGGAGTAGATTATACCTGAGGGATAGTCTTAACATTCAAATGAAGGAGAGTTTAGCGTCTGTTTGGAAATATTCCCTAACGTTATTTTGTTTCTGAGGGCAAAATGATACTTCAGCATACAGAGGAGTGGGGGTGAAATGGAGGGGGGAAGGGGGGATGGTCGTAGCTTTGCAAAATGAATTCACCGAAATTTTTATATATAATTTTTTTTGAAGGTTTTATGCCGAGAAGAAAATGAGTTTTATCCTAACATTTCTGCAAATGTCGAACTATGTCAAATTTTCTATTCTAAACGACATCACGAGTCCACCCCTGATGCAAAGATTGTGTCATTGGTGAGCTAAGTTGTAGCCTGTAGTGGGATAAGGAAAGTTTACTAAGGATAATTACTGTACTGCTTTTAGGAGTCGCTCCTTGGTAAGAATATTACACGTTGTTTGATAAGGTAGTTGGGTTTGTAGGAGTATCATAAGTGTTCTTTCTGTCGGTTAAATCATACCTTAACAGCTGTGTTCAGCAGTTAATAACTGATATTCTCTTACAAAATATCCAATCACAACGAGAACCCTATCCTCTTCTCTTGCACTTTGATAGGGGTTTACGCTGCTAGTCTTGAGTCACTTAGATTGCGGTTCTCCCGAGATAGGACATAATCAACTAACAAAATAATTAGTAACCGTTGCAGCTATCAAATGGTTGGCATTCAGCTTTACATAGAGACAGAAACTATCAAACGGCCTTTTAGTCCAAACTGATTTGAGGTCTACTCTGATTTCGCTTTACAATTCATTCTGCTTTCTATCGAGAAAGAACGTCATAAAATTGTGGCCGATTATCTACAACGATTTCTGAGAAGAATTTCATTATTTCGTTTTTGATCATCAGTTTTACAAACCCAAAAGGTCTACACCAGTGCCTTTTATTAAATGACTCTGTTTCACTTGTGTTACGTAGTCAAGTGTGCAGAAAGTTTACGTAGACATTATACATACAATATTCCTACATATTCCTTTAATTTTCATTTTCCTCCACCGCGAGATGCTTTCTCCGACCAGCGGTCCGAGTCTGTTGGTCATCAATACCATACATTCGTCAAACACGGTGGTTATTCCTTCCACCACATTTTTCGCTGAAACGACAGCTAGTTCTAAAATCGAAACATGAAAAGAGATGCGACTAAACGATGTCGCACTGAATTATTGGACCTCCCGCCAAGCTCAAAGGATAAAACCCTTAATTTCATTGATACTGAGAGGTCGCGTACATGCTCTTCTTTAAACTCAAAGGGTGCTGGTGATTTTTCTTTTTTCAAATCATGAAAAATCATTCTTGAATCCTCATTCCTAACAGTGTAGCACATGCTATGTGTATGCTTGACATGTCATTTATAAATCAGTATCAGCATGACCATGCATACTAACGTAAACAATGGAACAGAAAGTGATGTTTTGGAGGGATGTTACTAAAAAACGATAAACGATGAACGAGGAGGGAAAAACGGAGAGCGGATTAGAGTAATCTGCTAAGATGATAAATTAAGTTGTTACTGAAGCGTTTTGACTTGAAATTTGACTTCAAAAGTTTAGTTTCAAGACGATAGAAATTGCAGGTGAGCTAGAAATCGGGTATTTGCATTTATTGGAGTATCAATCGTTCCGCCATTTATCCTTTCTAAAAGCGCCTAAATGAAGTGATTTTTTAATCTGGAGAACTCAAACAAAGACGCGAACAAAAATTAAATCACTTTTGGCTTGCTATTACATCAGGCGATCAAGCGGGAAGCCTTTGTTTTGCCATAGTGTCTTGAACTAAACGGCACACACTAAAGATGCGTACAAAGTGCTAAGAAAAGGATCTCCCGACTTCCGACCACATTTCGCGTAACAAAAAAGTCTCTTCTTTTTCATTCTGATATGCTGCTTTTGGTGTTACACACGGCAGAAGTTCAAAAGAAATCTTTGAATACGTCTTTCTTAATCAAATATAACGAGAAGTGTGTGGGTCACAGTGGCGGAAAATGAAGAAAAAAGCTAACCCTAACCCTTAGCAAAGCAGAAAACAAACAAACAAGGACAATGATTTTATCTACTCACTTTGCCTCTACTTCTCAGTGAGTCAACAATATTGAACACAAAAACTTCTGTGCACTGTAATCTAAATAATTTAGGTTTAAAAGTGAATAACAGCTGAAAGTCTTTTAAGGCTTACCTTTCGTCGTGAACGCCGCTGGTCACGTACACGTCGAGGAGTCCACAAACTTCTTGAAAGCTGCTATCTGTCTATATAATATACTATATACTGAAAGCGGAGCTCTAGTTAGGTTATTTTCCAGCCCTTCATTATACTGAATGAAAACTGTAATAGAACTCTTCAGCACTGACTTTAGAAGAGTTTCTTCAAGGGGATTTAGAGACCAGGGCCCAGTTGTTCGGAGGCGGATTAGTGCTAACACAGGGTTAAATTTTAATCTGGATTTCTTTACTCCTTTGTTCGAAAGCCTTTTTGGGGTCATTCCTCTATTCTATGACGAGTATCCAATCATCAAATTCTTATCAAAAAGAAAAGAATGGGGAGGGGAAGAACAATTGACGAAGTCTGGAACTTGGGGACGATCGATGCTCTCACAACTTGCAAGGCGATCAACACGCATGCTAGTCAGCGGTATCTTTAAACAGCCTGGGATCCTAGATAGAGAATGTTTTCTTCTTCAGATGAAGTGTATGATGTCAGGATCATTTACAATTATATTCTATTGAACGTGACTTATAATTGCAGTTTGGAAAATTGAGCCTTAATAACTTTCATGCGTTAAAATACAAACAATTTTCTCTTCATCTATGTGCCCTAAACATTACAGGAGAGGAGGCAGGTCAAAGTAAAAACATGAATTAAAAAAGGAGGGCCCCCATTAATTTCAGTCCAAATTAAAGGAGGATCCTTGCCTTTCCAGATTCTTGCCCTTTAAAACTCCCGTATCTTGAAACCAATTCCGTGTTTCAAAGTTTCGTTTAGGTATAAGCATTGATAAGAAATACCATGCATTAATGAAAGCTTGTGGTAACTTCCACAGCGAAATTATATAATCACACAATTCCAGACAAAGGAAGTCAGGTTATTGACTCACCTGTTTCAACTTTGAGGGATTAACGTACAGAGAAATAGATATGGCAAACAGTTGCAATTAATACAAAGTTGAAAGTTTTAAAGCTAAAAGATATACATCACAGTCATTACACCCTATGCATCCTAGCAAAGAAAGGGTCAATTACCACCATAACTTCTCCCTAACCTTAATGCTTACAGGAAATCATCGGTCCTCGGTCCTCGGTCCTCGGTCCTCGGTCCTCGGTCCTCGGTCCTCGGTCTTCTGTCCTCGGTCCTCGGTCTTCTGTCCTCGGTCTTCCGTCCTCGGTCTTCCGTCCTCGGTCTTCGGTCCTCGGTCTTCCGTCCTCGGTCTTCCGTCCTCGGTCTTCCGTCCTCGGTCTTCCGTCCTCGGTCTTCCGTCCTCGGTCTTCCGTCTTCGGTCTTCCGTCTTCGGTCTTCCGTCTTCGGTTTTCGGTCTTCGGTTTTTGATCTTCGGTCTTCGGTTTGGAGACACCCACTTCGGTCGACAAGTTCACGAAGCGTGATCGTGACACTCGGTCCCAGTCTCAAAACGAAGATGGGCCTCCTCTTCTATCCCTACAAGGGACTTCCGTAAGATTTAGGCACAACCTTCCTCATTGAAGCATCAGCGAGGGTCTGATAAGATGGTGTCTTTCCGTGATTATGATATTTACGTACTCTTTCTTCTGCTGGTAAAGTTTCACGGGTCAGGTACGTGTGAAATTTATTCTCCCGTACAAAGGATTTTACTGTTTTTAATTCGTGAATTGCGCGCATGCGCAAGAGCGAGTTATAGATACGATGTGGGGAATGGCATTCGCTCGCTCGCTCGCTCGCTCGCTCGATTGGTCGATTCCTGTAAACTTTTTTTAGATTTTAGGCTTTTGAGTGCATTTGATAGTTTTTGGCGAGCAATAAACAGACGAAATGGCGACCTTTGTTGCTAAGAATAGTGGTGGGATGAAAAAGAAGCCAACTATCTTAAAAGAGTTTTTTTTTTTCGTTTTAGTTTCAACAAGCGGCGCCAGCGACTAGCAGGCATGCAAGGATTCACACTGAAATAACAGAACAACCTTCGTTTTTCATAAAATTGTAATTTACAATCCTTGAAATTGAAAACAATCCGAAGATTCATTGAAAATATCACTTACTGCGAAGCGCTCGGAGTTTACAGATGTTCAAAAGCTTTTTCTGTTATAGCGTGAGATTGAGGACAAAATTGATCATTACGTTTCGTCGCGTGTGTTTTTCCTGTGTGAAGCAACAAAAGATGCCGGCGACTGACGAAATAACAAGTCAACACGAAAATCAAATAACACCTAAACAAACAATTTTCGCTACCGATTTTCGGTGAATTTTTAAAGAACAATTTTCTTTTAAGTTTCAAGACAATTTGAAGATTCAACATACATACAACGTACTAAAATGCGAAAGTTACACACCACAAAATTGGTAAATAGGCCTGAAATGAAATTCTATCTTGTTATTGATTATACGTTGCCTAGCACGTGACTTAAATCTACCCAGGCGGAGATCCAAAATGACGGTGGCAGGCTTGGCTTAGTTATATTACTCAAAACTCGGGTCGTTTGTCTCATTTGATAAAGAGGGAATCGTTAATGTTTTCATTAAGACAGTATTGCCTTGATTTTCTAATATTTACAACGAAAGACAGTAAATCTCACTTTTCACCCACATTTACTTCCAACCTTTTCTTTTGAACCAGAAACAAAAATGATAGACGTTTAAAACACATGACATCATCCACCTTGTCAAATGTAATAGCATGATCATTTCAATTGTAATGCCTTCTTATCCCAACGTTACTTTGTTTCTTTGCTACATTAGCGAACACTGAACTACTGCTCGTACTCTAGATATGACAATCAACCTCAAAATTCCCTAAACCAGATAACATTAAACATAATCTAAAAAATCATGTGTCAATTCACGAGTTTGCTCACAGAGCACTTTGATTTTACCGTGTACCATTTTAAGCTTAGACACCAAAAACGCCGACCCTTTCTTTCTGACCGTGATGTTTGTCAAAATGATTTCCGAACTCCAAGGTGGCTTTTAGCAGTTTTTGTATTTCAAATTTAAGATATGTTGTTGGGGTTTCAATCCCGCGATAAATAAGGTCTGAATAATCATGATGCGATAGAAATCAAGAGCAAAGGATTTTATGCTTCAAGTGTAACAATACCATACGTTCAGAATATAACATCAAAATTGAAACTGAGAGATGCACTATATTCTTGACAAGTGTGAGTCGTATTCTTAGCCATGAGAAAAGTTACTGCTGGTGGCTCTCCACTACAAACATGATGGCTATGCAAACCCAGGAAAGAGTCGCCATCTGTACCTAAACTCTCTTCCTTGCCATCCATCACTCATCATTGAGAAGAGCTGTTAAAAATTTTTCCACTCATTATTGGTTCAAAGAATTACCTCAGCTGCTAGCTAATATAAGTTGAGTGTGAGTTTTCCTCCAGGCAGCAATCTTGTAAAGAAACGAAATAATGCACTTGGATGGATAATTGAGCATTATTTGCTCATTTACCTTCATGTATGATATGTCTACTGACTTGACCAGTTTTTAGCGTTATGCACATATGTTTGTGGTATCCCACACCGGTAGTCTTGGGCTACATATTTTTGTTATATATTTAGAAAAAGGTAAGTTTTACTAGGACCAAAATTTTTGAAATGCATGTGTATACATGTGGGCTTATAATATACACCCTGAGATTTACTCCAAGCTAAATTTGGAAAAAAAATTGATTTGTAATAGACATAAAGGTTGGATGGTTTTTCTCACAAATGAGAAATGAGCATCTGACCAATCACAAGTTGAAGGTGAAATGTTAAATGACCAGTAAAAACAATAACATGGCTTTTTTACCCTTGTGTTGTGGGGGCTTGCCAAAGTGAATGAAAGTGAATGTCAGCAATGTTTGCTGGTTGCATATAACTGTAGAATTATGACTTTAAGGTTAAAAACAAGAAGTCAGTGGTTTGTGTAAACGATTTAAATTAATTAAAGAAGATAATGTCAGAGAAAACTGGATTTCATAAAAATTGGTGAAAAAAAGACTTAAATTTCCAGAATCTGACTCTGATAAGGAAGCATTATGGTCCATCTTTGTCATTTCATTTGTGCCTATCTGAATGACCAAAAATTTATGTTTCGGATTGGTACTAAAATTCCCATGGTATTAACAAACACTTTTCAATCATTTGATTTATTCCTCGTTTTTGTCCTTACTTTGTTCCCAGTAGTAACCGTAAATGTCACTCCATTTTCTGCATATAAAGCACACACAACCCACAATTCCTTACATTACTTAAAGTTTGCATGTACAATTTTCATAGACAAAAACTTGTAGGTTGCTCAGATAAGACCATACAACTTTTCAAATGTAATGCATAGTTACACTTATTGTTGTTACTGCTTACACTAAAAGTGCCTCTGTGGTGGACTCTATTTAAGCCCTTTCTCCTAAATATTATCCTTACACTTGTAATTAAAGGGCTGAGAATATTATGTTTATTGTTGTCTATTTTATAGGGGCTGTGGATGTGCGTTTCACCCAGGAGCCTACTAATCCAAGCTACTTCAACAATGGCAGTGACGCCAAGCTGGTGTGGGACTACACTGATCCACAAAATAAGATTCAGTACATTATCTATAGTGTTCTGGTAGATGGTAAATTTGTGAGAATGATGGTTAATGACAGTTATGGTGTCCAAGAACATCCTGTCATTCCTCCATCTTACAAAGGAAGAGTGAAAATTGAAGGAAGAGCTACCCTGGTTATCAAGGACATCAAACCTGGAGACAATAACGAATTTGAATGTGGAATGTGGGGAAGCTTTTCAGGGAGTGTTAAAAGTACAGTTCAGCTTATTGTGGCAGGTATGCATTAAAGACATAACCACTGATAATCAAACATAGATCAAATTTATTCAACTCATGTCTCATATTTTCATATGCAAGGCTGAAAGTGGCTAGCTAACCCAACTTTTGGGAACAATAGAGCTACTTTTACTTGGCATGCAACGTTCCAGAAAAGGAGAAAATAAATTCTACTGTTTACTTTGTTGTAATTCTCATCTGAGAGAAATCATAGAGTTATTGCTTTATTCTCCTGGCACCAACTACTGGGTTGCTCTGTGATGCATAGATGATTGTTATTAATATGAATATTGAGATTTTCTCTCAGCAAAGCTGTCAATTAAAAATGGTCAGTCAAAACTAGAAACAATCTCGCTGGTTCTATGATTTTGCTAAATCAGTGAAGGACAATATTGCATGACCAATCACAAACAGCATGTGAAATTAATTTGGAGTGAAAAAACTGGCATTGCTTTTCAAGCCTTTTAAAGGGAATGAAAGTCGGCATTACACCTTTGGCTGCTTTCTGAGGATTGTGATCTTCAAGGTTTACAGATGTAAATTTAGTCAACAGAACAGTGACTTCCTCAAGTAAGTTCTGAGACCAAGGAGCCCGTCAATACCTGGATTTGATTTGTACAATGGAGCAAAATTTTTTTAAAGTTATGGAAGCAATAAACCAACAAAGTCTATAATCCAAGCTCTTTATGCTCTTTTAAAGACGTTGAGCATGTAAACAGAAAATAATTCAATGATGATCAACTTGGCCAGGTAGGAATCCTGTTCTGAGAAAATGCAGTTATCATTCAACAGCTGTAATTTTATTGCTGACTTTGGTTGCTCCACTGAGAAACTGGCTGAGTTCTGCAAAGAGCTCCAAGGGACTAAAAGTATTCAATTTCAATTTAGAGTATGAAACATTTTTGAGCTCATGCAACCTAAACTTTTCAAAAACTTTTCATGTATAAAACGGAAGCGTATTGTTCTTTGAAAGACTTTTTAATCTTCTATCTGAGTGTTTAAACTTTCATTTTCCAACACAGTATCTTGGATGTCCTAACAACCTTAAGTACATGAAACAATTGTGATATTAAGACTCAGTGTGTAACTTGTTGGTCATTTAACTGTGATTCAAAGTTGAAAACATTTGTGATATTTCAATACTCATGTACAATTTATTTCATTGTTTGCTTGAACGATTTTATTCACTTGTTGTGAAGAATCCAAACTCACTGTTTACTATATTGTATAATAAAGTTCACATGGTAACCAGGTGGACAATCAGACATAGTTTGATGCTACTCGGGTTTAAAGATTTAATGAATGTAACCGAAGAAGTTACAATTCATAGACCCAACGTTTCGACACTCCTGCCTTGTGCCTTCATCAGGGGTGATTAGCAAACGCTACAACAAGATGTCCTTTAATACGATCGCTAACTAGCTGCCTTTTTTCTAACGAGGAGTAAATGGGCGTCAGGAAGTAAGCCGCCATTATCACAATTTAAAGGAGCGTGGGTGGAGTTAATTTGCCAGGCTTCCAAACAAAGGCGCTGGTGGTAACGCCGACTAGGGGTGATAATTTAAGACTTATCCCACCCAATTGTATCGTTAGTTAGGCAAGAGTGCTCCGACATTGTAATCAGTCAAAAATTCCTGCGAATTTGCGGATTTCATGAGAGATAAAACTCTTAACGCCTGGGAAGAATTAGTATCTTTCGACGTTGTTTCGCCCTTCGCTAAAATCCCAGGTGATCTTGCCGTTAAGGATGCGGAGGAGAGGCTAAGAGAAGATGCTTCCCCAGGACAAAGAACTTTATGTCAGTGAAGGATATTATTCATATGCTGTCTTTTTGCCTCAAAACCACGCAATTTGCATACAACGGCACCCACTATCAACAGGTTTTTGGTACAGCTATGGGTTCGCCCGTCTCTGTTGTCATTGCCAACATGGTAATAGAAGACGTGGAACAAAAGGCCTTAGCTAATTCACCGGTTAAACCCTTTTTCTGGAAATTAAACGATATGTCGATGATGTTATTTCTACGGTATCCGGAAATGAAGCGGAGCGCTTCCTATCGCATTTGAATTAGGTAGAGCCGTCTATCCAATTCACCCTTGAGCGTGAAAAGGATAGACATCTGCCCTTTCTTGATTTAAATGTGTCCAGAGGGGAACAGGGGAATTTAGAGAAAAGTGTCTATCGTAAACCTGCCCACACCGACAAATACCTCGCTTTCGATTCTCACCAGCCTATTTTCCATAAAAAGTCTGCAGCCAAAACTTTACTCAGGAGGGCTAATTGTCTACCATCTTCACTCGATTCGAAGGCTGAGGGAGAAAATATGTTTCTAATGTCCTAAAGGCGAATGGCAATACAAAAACGTTTCTCCGTAACTGCCAAGAACCAGTTACAACTAGTAGCACTCCTGATGAAAGAGAACCAGCGACTGGTTTTGCCATTATTCCTTACATTCAGGGTGTTACGGAACCCATCAAGAGAATTTTGAATAGCCACAACGTTAAAGTTGCTCAAAAACCTTTTCAACGAACAGACGCCGTTTATTCTATTCCTTGCAATGACTGTGACAACGAATACATCGGATAGACCAAAGTCAGTTTGGCACACGTTTGAAGGAGCATCAAAAAGCGGTTTCTTTTGCAAAGAATAAAAATTTATCGTGATAATGGCGGCTTACTTCCTGACGCCCATTTACACCTCGTCGGAAAAAAAAACCAGCGAATTAGCGATCGTATTAAAGAACATCTTGTTGCAGCGTTTAGATCACCCCTGATGAAGGCACTGGACAGGAGTGTCGAAACGTTGGGTCTATGAATTGTAACTTCTTCGGTTACATTCATTAAATCTTTAAACCAGAGTAGCTTCAAGTCATGTCTCTCTGCTTACTGTTTTTGATCGTCTATGACTAGTGAATACAATTTGTCATCTCTTTCATGTCTTTTATCTCCACCAAAATGCTGGTTGTCGTTGACGTGTAGATTGCGTTTGGACAAAAGTTGTGACATAAAGAATGGAGTCTATTATGTAACGAGATAAACTATTGTTGTGGAGAAGTGTGTTTTAGTGAATTTTATTCTCGTTTGACCGGTTTGACAGCTCTTCATTCCATAGTTTTCTCCCGTCTGCTAACCTCGTATCCAAGATGTCCCGTGCGCTGTCAATAGTTTTGCAAGTTTTGACTTAGTGTGTTCATCATAATCCTTTTGGCATTGATTTTCGAAAAAAATTTCATCTTTATCTTACTATATTTCATCTTCAAGTGATTAAATACCTTTTTCCAAGTAGCATAGGGTCTTCCATGTTTAGCCATGTAGGACACTTAAATTTGGCTTACATCCTAAGGTTTCTGTTATTTTACGGCTGATGTTATCGATGACATTGATGAGGCTAATGCTCCCACGGTTTTTGCGATTGGAAGACAGCTAAGCACTATTTTGTTCCTTTTGATAGGCGGCACATTTTATCACAATTTGGAGGAAATCTGCCTTCTTCTGGTCTCCCAGTTTCCTAGTTGATAAGAGTTGATGATTTTTCTTGATTGGGTTCAGACTTCTACTTTAAGTGGCATTTTGAACAAATTCACTTTGTGTAAATGTACTTTAACCATAGCTGCGTTTACATAGAAATACCAGTAGAGTGCGGCGATGACTCAGCGTAATCTTGGTGGAGGTCTGGTATATGTTTTGCGCTAGACAATTCTGCGCCTACTTACGAGATGGCAGGTTAATAACAAATGGGCACAGAGAGAAAAATTACATATTTTATTTGTACAATATTTTCTTCAAAGTTTCAGATCAGCAATTGTAAATGTGCAGATATTATTCTATAGATATTAGACAGATCAATAGCGATTTCCTAAAATTTTTGACAATAAAAATGAACGGTAGAAGACGACGTTTCGATCAAACTTCGGTCATTTTCAAGTGAATAGTAAGAATGTCACGATGAAAATATATATGCGTGTAAGAAGTAGAAAATTTTTTGGAAGTGTAAACGGACAATAAGAACATGCAAAGAGAAGAAATAATTAAGCTAATTGAAAACCAAATTAAATTTAAAAATTAAAATTAAAATCCTAATTAAAAACCTTTGCACGAATTAAGTCCGACTGTACATTGAAAGCAGGGTTAAGTTCTTGAATAAAAAACATTTCATAAATTAGGTAGTCAAATTTGTTCGCATTCTTCTTTAAAAGACTAAAATTCTTCGTAAGATCCCTTGGGGCCAAATAATGCTTGTTGCGAAAATGCTTGTTAATCGATGGAGTCGATTTTCTGTGTTATTGAACATGTTTATGCAGATGGCAGCGTGTAAAACCAACATAACCTGCATCGTACAGGTCACATTTAAATTTGTAAACAACGGTCGAGTGGCAACAGACGGGTATGCTATGAGCTCCCCCTTGATCCTCTATTAGCCATTTTTTTTTTAAGTGCAGCATCGAGGATACCCATAACATCGATAAAACTGACGTCTATATAACGCGCGTTGTTTAGGAATCATTGATTAATCCCGTTTGTCTTTGAGGTCGTGTGACCTGTAATTTGTGCAAAATTACATATGCTGCCCGTTTTAGGAAAGATTTCTTTTAGTTTTTTGCTTAGTCATTAGTACTACAGTACTAACGGTGTTCACCAGTACTACAGTACTATCAGTACGTATGCTAACTGTGTCACTAGTGTACCAACGTACTAGCGTACTAACTCCACTTTTCCAATGAATGAACTGCTTCGTTATGTACTAGCGTTCGATTAATGGACTGCATGTCACTAGCGTACCAACGTACTAGCGTACTAACTACACTTCTCGAACAAGCATGAATGACTTGCGTACCAACGTACAAGGGTTCGATTAAAGAACTGCATGTCTCGTGTGTACCAACGTACTAGCGTACTAACTCCACTTCTGCGACAACCATGACTGATCTACGTCCTTGTGTACAAGCGCTCGATCAGAGGACCGCATTTCACTAACGTACCAACGTACTAGCGTACTAACTACACTTCTCGAACAAGCATGAATGACTTGCGTACCAACATACTAGGGTCGATTAAAGGACTGCATATCTCTTGTGTACCAACGTACTGTAGTACTTGGTACGGACAACTCATCATGGCTTGTTTATTTCTTAGTACGTTAGTACTGTAGTACTCGGTAAGGTCAACTCATCACAGCTTGTTTATTTCTTAGAACGTTAGTACTGTAGTAATCGGTACGGACAACTCACCACGGCTTGTTTATTTCTTAGTACGTTAGTACTGTAGTATTCGGAACGGAAAACTCATCACGGCTTGTTTATTTCTTAGTACTGTAGTACTCGGTACGGTCAACTCATCACGCCTTGTTTATTTCTTAGTACGTTAGTACTCTAGTACTCGGTACAGACACTCATCACGGCTTGTTTATTTCTTAGTACGTTAGTACTGTAGTACTCGGTACAGACACTCATCACGGCTTGTTTATTTCTTAGTACGTTAGTACCGTAGTACTCGGTACGGACAACTCATCACGGCTTGTTTATTTCTTAGTACGTTAGTACCTTAGTACTCGGTACGGACAACTCATCACGGCTTGTTTATTTCTTAGTACGTTAGTATCGTAGTACTCAGTACGGACAACTCATCACGGCTTGTTTATTTCTTAGTACGTTAGTACCGTAGTACTCGGTACGGACAACTCATCACGGCTTGTTTATTTCTTAGTACGTTAGTACTGTAGTACTCGGTACGGACAAATCATCACGGCTTGTTTATTTCTTAGTACGTTAGTACCTTAGTACTCGGTACGGACAACTCATCACGGCTTGTTTATTTCTTGGTACGTTAGTACTGTAGTACTCGTTACGAACAACTCACCACGCCTTGTTTATTTCTTAGCACGTTAGTACTGTAGTACTCGGTACGGAAAACTCATCACGGCTTGTTTATTTCCTTAGTACTTTAGTACCGTAATACTCGGTACGGAAAACTCATCACGGCTTGTTTATTTCTTAGTACGTTAGTACCTTAGTACTCGGTACGGACAACTCATCACGGCTTGTTTATTTCTTAGTACGTTAGTACTGTAGTACTCGGTACGGACAACTCATCACGGCTTGTTTATTTCTTAGTACGTTAGTACTGTAGTACTCGGTACGGACAACTCATCACGGCTTGTTTATTTGCTTAGTACGTTAGTACTGTAGTATTCGGTACGGACAACTCATCACGGCTTGTTTTATTTGCTTAGTACGTTAGTACTGTGGTACTCGGTACGGACAACTCGTTACGGTGTGTTTTATTTGCTTAGTACGTTAGTACTGTGGTACTCGGTACGGACAACTCGTTACGGCGTGTTCTTCACCTGTTTAGTGCCTTAGTACGTTAGTACCTTAGTACTCGGTACTGATACTCACCACAGCATGTTTATTTCTTAGTACGTTAGTACCGTAGTACTCGGTACAGACACTCACAACGGCATGTTTATTTGTTAGTACGTTAGTACTGTAGTACTAGGTACGGACAACTCATCACGGCTTGTTTTATTTGCTTAGTACGTTAGTACTGTGGTACTCGGTACGGACAACTCGTTACGGCGTGTTCTTCACCTGTTTAGTGCCTTAGTACGTTAGTACCTTAGTACTCGGTACAGATACTCACCACGGCATGTTTATTTCTTAGTACGTTAGTACCGTAGTACTCGGTACAGACACTCACCACGGCTTGTTTATTTCTTAGTACGTTAGTACTGTAGTACTCGGTACGGACAACTCATCACGGGTGTTTATTTCTTAGTACGTTAGTACTAGAGTACTCGGTACGGACAACTCATCACGGCTTGTTCTTCATTTGTTTAGTGCCTTAGTACGTTAATACCTTAGTACTCGGTACAGACACTCACCACGACATGTTTTTTTGCTTAGTACGTTAGTACTGTAGTACTAGGTACGGACAACTCATCACGGCTTGTTCTTCATTTGTTTAGTGCCTTAGTACGTTAGTGCCTAAGTACTCGGTACAGACGCTCACCACGGGTAACGTTTTCGGGCTTATAATGGGCAAGAATAATACAAGAATAAACAAGCAAAATAAATAAGTCTGATCAAACCAGCTTAATTCTTATAGTACCTTAATCATCCGTACTAAGCAAAAAAACTAGAAAAATGATTCCTATATACAAAATAATCATTCCGCCGATACCTGTCCTATAGAAACGGAACACATCACTGTGTTCATCTCGAAATTTGAACATCGTCTATCGGTTGTGAGAATGGCTTTAACTGTCAGCGATTTAAAGCTTTTGATTTTTAAGGTTGAAACTGAATACAAAATGTTACGCGCGACATTTCAGGAAATGCTGCCTTCATAAGAGCAGTTTTGCTTCGTTCGTACTTTACTCATGCATAGCATTATGTGATAATGATAATGATCGTCATGACAAATTTTAACAGATGCTCGTTCTTGTTTACTTCTGTTCCTCGATAAGAGTGTTGATAATGAGCGGAGTTATGAGCAATTCTGTTGGCAATCCAGATTCACACTTAAGATTCAAGAAAACAGAGCGAATCAAATCGTTCGAACAGTAGCGGCAGTCTTGTCAACTTGTGAACAAATATGTTTTTTAGCTTAACGTTAACCGCAAACAGCTGAATGGAATCTTATTTTCTTCACTTAATAATAATAATAATAATGACTTTATTGAATAACACAATTACTGGTAAAACCAGTAGTACTCATTGTGGTCCTCTAAAACTTCAAATAGCAAAAATACGAAGTAAAAATACAGTTAAAAATGAAAAATTTATTAAAAATTTCTGCTTATAGTAAAGTTATCAACTCTGGAGTTCCGATATATATATTTCTTGTATAGTTGATTTTTAAATTTACAAAGGGAAGTGAGACCCCTAGTGGCACTGTCTTGGTTGTTCCATAATCTAGTGCCACTTGCAAGAAATGAACGTTTGCTGGTCATGGTGCTAAAGAAAGGTGTGGATAAGTTCATTTTAGTTGACGCCCGAGTTGTGTAATGATGTCTATTTTTAACATAACGAATATAATGATTAATTATGGTAAATATATCCTATGGATAATGTTATGCATAATACACAATTTCTTTTGCTCTATTATGTCACTAATGGGAATCCAACCTAATATCTTAAAAAGGCCAACTGTTCTTTCAGTGCCTGCATTTAAAATTACTCTGGCACAACGTTTTTGAATTCCTAGGAGCCTTTGTAAATTATCAGTCTTAGTGTTTCCCCACACTGATCAACAATATTCAAAGATTGGTTTAATTAAAGCGTTGTATAGCAAATTCCTAAGTGATAAATTCAGGTACTTTCTGGCTTGAAGAAGATTTACCCTAGAATTTAATTTAGTGATCTATGACCCTAAAATTATCCTGGTAAAACTTTAGGAAAATGGCTCCAGTAAACTACAGATAACTTCACATGACTTTACTGATGAATGAATGGATACGATTCAACTTTTGCTGCTAGTTGCTAGCCGTAAACTTTTACGAAAACGACTTTATTGAGCCTGATATTTTCTGAGCTTGCTCGCTCTCTAAGGAAGTACCCAGCAGGTCAAAACCTTTTTTTTTCTCTTTACAATGCAGGCAGGCCATTTCAAAAATAAACTGACGCCAAACGCTTTCGGACAAAACCACGTCATGTCACTAACATAGAATCCTTCCTTTGTTATAAATAAAACACACCATTCAACGTTAAACAAAAGATTGCTTCATAAATATTAATGAGCTCCTTTCGCGCACGTTTTTTTGCGTGCGTTTGAAAAAATTGCACGTGTGTGCATGGGTTTTTTAACTCACTTTTCGCGTGAATTTAGGGTCAAGTACCTCTGACCTGTACTGTAATGCCCGCAACAGATTGAGTATGTGTTTAATTTGCTGAGTGATAACCTCTCTGTTGGGAACTTGCAAAACTTTTAATAATACTAGTTTTAGTACAAATTGTTAATAGTGGTCTCCATACAGTCCATTCTTAATGCAGGGAAGTAATTTGTTTTCTTGGCGTTTGACTTGGGCTTAAGAACGTTTTATTTGTGAGTATAATATTTCAACATGTGGAGAAAGAGTCAAAAACTCTCCATTCTGCAAACTCCCTTTGTAGAACAATCATGATGAGCAATCAAGTTATGTAATGTTTGATAAAAGTTCACCTTTTAACTTTAGGTAATGGCAAGCAGCATTCAGCATGCCACTGGTGTATTCTTTTTTATCCCAAATAATTCATGGTTTCTCTTTCATCAAAATTTCAATTCTCTGGGTTGGGGATGCTATAGTAGATCCTCTTTCAGGCTAAGTTCCAAGTGAGGTGTGGCTTGATTGGCTCTGTTCCTATTTGTTTGTGCAGCAGCAAAAGTTTTAACTTTCAATAAAAGTTTTATCAAGAAAATTGGGAGTAGCTTTAAAGCCGGGGTCCTTAGTTTAATGAGTGACTTCCTGAATTATCCCTTAATTCCCTAGGTTGGTTGTTGGAGACCAATTGCTGGATACTTTTGATTATTTTATTGTAACTGGGTAAATTTTAGGACTCAGTCCAAGTAAGATTTGCTACACCATATGTGGAATGATATAATTTCTTTTACCTTTCAGAGGCATTACTTATAAACCTCTCTTTAGGAGGAAAATATTTCATTGAAGGATCCAATGCCACCATAACCTGTAAAGCTTCTGGGAAACCACCACCATATGTAGCATGGATTAAAAATGGAGTATGGAAAAGTTCAGGGAAGGAAGCTGCATCTTTGGAGTTCAATAATATAAACAGAACAGATGCAGGAAAATATACATGTCAAGCAAATAACTCAATGGAAGTCACCTCCATTAACACAACAATTGTAGTTCACTGTAAGTATATTTTAACCTTAATTTTCTATATCTGAATTTAATTAAAGTTTACAGTGCGACTCCTGTTATTAGGGTCAGTTACACAAAACTGACGAATCTGTCCAAAAGTGCAAGAAAACTGAATTCCACATCAAATCCTTTTTGGCTTTGTATGCATTGGTCCTAAGTACTGGTTGGGACACTTGAATTTCAGTGGAATAATTACTCACATTATTTTGCTTAGGAGGACATGAAAATGTTTTTACCAAGTTGTTGCTTCAGTTGGATTGTGTTAAACTCAGAAAATGGCTTAAGGCCATTTCTGAGTCATTGTGACAACCCAAAATTCACTCCATTTGACTATAGTGCACAAGGCTAGTGCAAAGCGCCTTGGTTGAAGCTAGATGGAAATCTGAGAACTGGCCAAAATTCCAAGTGTCAGCTGATAAATTGCACATTTCAGTGTTTTACTGATAGCTGAGATAAGTAGATAAAAGCAAAAAAGTGGCTAAAACTAATACCACATGCTTAAGATTTGTGCACATATTTGCATGTGTGGCATTCAAAAAGATATACTATTTAGGGGAAAAAATCCATTTTATAATTCATAATTTGAAGGCCTTGCCACCTTATACTAAATACTTGAGTGCTAAATAATACAAAAGTGATGGACTCTACTACTGAGTGATTACAACCTTCGCTTTTTTCCATCTAAAAACTGGGAAAGGAAAGACAAATGCTGTGCTTTGATAATTGATTTCCGTGACTTTCTGGTTTGGGAGGTAGTTTGTAGAGTTGAATTGAGAATTAATTATTATGAGTTAAGAAGGCATTTTTGTATTTCACCCTTTCAATTCATGGAAACAAGGCACAGCCATTTAACCACTGGTAATACCAAAACTATTCACTTGTTATGACAGAAACCTTCAGTTATAGTTACATCTTAACAACATTTATCCCAATCATACTCAGGATGTGCAAATTGAGGTCATGTGATCTACCATATGACCCCCCAGGTAAAAATATAAGGTGGGATCCTGCCAATCCCACCTGGGATCCCAGGTGTGTCCCAGGTGGGATCCCACCTGGGATTATGGAACATCCTGCATGGGATCCCACATGGGATCCCACATTAAATTCCTAATAGCATCCTGCCAATCCCACCTGGGATCCCAGGTGTGTCCCAGGTGGGATCCCACCCAGGATTATGGAACATCCTGCATGGGATCCCACATGGGATCCCGCCAATTGAAGTTGGGATCCTACCTTAAATTCCTAATAGCATCCCACCTGGGAAAGCACATCCCAGGCGGGATTAAACCCAGAATCCCACCAATCCCTCCTGGGATCCTGCCTTAAACTTCAGATAGTTTCCCACCCAGGAAATCACCTCTCAGACGGGATTGCACTTGGGATCATGCCAATCCCAGTTTAGACCCTGCATAAAATTTTTAGATGGCTTCCCACTTTCAGAAAAATCCTTAGTGGGATCCTGTTTAACACTGGAGACCACAGATTTATGAAATGTACTAGATGGGATATCTTTTCAATTCCTTTTGTAACCTAATCCTTCAAATTAAGAGGATAAAATTTTCTAGGTGAGCTATAGACCCCATCAATCCACTGAGGGTCCAAAACTTTCCAACTAGCTATATAACATACTGACACCTCCAATTGTAACATCAAACAGTACATGAATACACAAACTATATGTGATCAAGATCTCACAATTTATTTGCAATGAACCAGCATGTGTTCGACGTTGTTTCATTAACAAATTTCTTAACCGAACACTTTTAAAGAATAACAGCACAACTCAGCATATTACTTTTTCTTCATTATTTATGCAGACCATTTACAGTGTAATATGGCTCAAAGTTTAAAAAAATTGGCTGTTGTATATCAAAGAATAGAAGAAAGACAAAACCTCAATAATTCATCTTATCAAAAATTTGACAAAGAAGGTAGTGATTTAAATTCTGCTCTCTCTTAAGTCGAATTTTTCAAAGCAAAGCAAGGTCAGAATGTTCCCAAACGTGACGAAAGTAATCTTGAAACCTTACTGATAGATTTATTTCATTGTAAAGTGTAAGCATAGGAAACTGCAGCAAGTGACTAATTCGACTCTCAAAATTATTCGAGTTTCAGTTGCGCCGAGCGTTACGTGAGCTTAATTCAAGCCGTTATATCTATTCTTTGGTAAGATTTTGATCACGTAATGAATATCGCAATTTGTACTCACCACAAACTTTCAAAATCCTAGCTTTATAAATGGCCACTCGATCGTTGTTTGAACCAGTCAACATGTCAACTGTTAATTGTCCCTTCTTTTAATTCCACGGCTCCAACAACTTTCTTTTCATTTGCAACACTCACGCTGTTCTCGTTTTCCCATTGAACCACAATAAAACCCATCTTTAGAAGTGTTATATTAAGCAAAACAGTTGAGAAAAGAAACAACCTGTGGATTTGTCAAAGTCAAAGCTCAGCACATCTTTCAGGCAGATTGGATGAGATGAGGAGCTTGACAAACAAGTCCTTGTCGGCATTAACAGTAATTAGCTTATTGCTGGATTTGACTCCAACCTTATTTGCACTGCAGAACCTTGGATCTTGATGTTTTTTTTACGAGATTAACCCACACACAAGATTAATACTTCCTTATTGCATTATCTTACCCCCTCTAGACTTTTACAAGGGATTATGATTAATAACCAGGGGAAATGTGTGAGTCATGAAATAAACAGAGACTAAGATTTTGATTTTGATTTACATTTTTAGACAAACCTGAAGGTGCAAGGCTCACTACCAATACTTCACAAAATACCATCATTAAAGGAGATACAGTTACATTCAAGTGCATAGTTATGGCTGCTGTGCCACAAGTGTCAATTTACAAGTTCTACTTCAATGGCTCCCTCCTCAGTGATAACAGCAACAGTGAGTATACTCTCAATAACGTCAACCGATCTCAGCACCATGGTGATTACAAATGTGTCCCACATAATGCTGTTGGAGATGGAGCAGAAGCCACTGTGAGACTTAACATAAATGGTGGGTAGAAATGTCTTTGAGCATTTTTAAGTAATTTGGACAAGTAATCCAAAAAACATTTTTTACCTATTTACATTGCAACAATGAAACTTCCAACACTCTGAATTATTACATCCCTGACCAGAGAAGAATAGAGACCCTAGTAACAAGGTTGACACGGTTGTGCCTGCCCCCCCTCCCTCCCTTTACAGGTTTTTCCTGGGAGTAATGGGAATGAGTGCAGAGTGTGAGGTGGGTTAGGGGAAGGAGAAAAAAAGTCCACCTGAAGAGGTGACTCCCTCAGCTTTCCACACAATGCTCCTTCCCAAGGTACTTTGGAAAAGGGGTGGTGAAGGATGCCTGTCTCAGAAAATTTAGCCAGGGCCTAATAGTAAATGAGTGCCTAATAGCTAAAGTTGTGCCTGATAATAATGAACTGGTACTTAATAATGATGAACAGATGCCTAATAATGATGGGCTTGTGCCTAATAACAAAATGGCAGGTGCTTAATAATAAAAACCAATAACTTATTATGATGAACTTGAGTCTAATAATAACGAAACAAGCCTAATTATGGTTCACAAGTGCATCATAGAAACAAAACAATGATTTGGCAGGAATGGCACCCCGTGGTGCTTGCCGGGCTGAAGCAATTATCCTGTGTCCACTAAAAACTGTAAACTTATGCTTTTCATCAGAATATTTGCTTTTCATCAGAATATTTTAAAACCGGTGCAAATTATGATTAGCTGATAAAGTGAAAGTTTGTTTCCTTTTTTTTTTTTTTTTTTCAATTTTTTTTTAGTGTATTAACACTTCAGCTCCTCTGTTTTTGAGCTGTGATGCCTCTGGTTTTCCTGAACCTAAGATACGATGGGAAAAATCTGGGATTAAATTGTCAGACACCAAACAGCTGAACATCTCTAGTAGTAACAGGAATTATGCAGGAGAATATGTTTGCATCGCACGCAATGGAGTGAGATGGGAAAAGACAGTAAGAGCTTATGTCACTGTGCAATGTAAGTCTTTTTTTCAATATGTCATAAAAAGCTGCCACAGCTGTTGAATAAATGATACAGTCAAACTTATATTAAGCAGCACTATATTAAGCGGTTACCCTGTATTTAGTAGTCAGTTGTCAGAGTCCCAAATTTTTTTCTCCTTAATTGTTGTAATTTTCACCTCTTTATAGTGGTCACCTCTAATAAGTGGTCGTGGTTACCTTTGACTGAGTGACAATAGCCTGTTTGTGTTGTCTTCCACCTGTAATGAATGGTCATATAAAGCGGAACGACTCGATTAAAACTAAGGATGATTTTTTTGTGTAAATTCAATCCATGTTTAAAACAGGTTTCATTATTGTACAAAATAACCAACTGTCCAACTATAGTGAGATTTTTAAACTCGATCCGTGCATTATTTGTACTCTCTTAGGTGCAGTTGGATAATAATTATATGTTAATCATAGGCCGGGAGGTCAGTATTGGGAAAAACTGTGCCCAAAGTCTTTAGTACTGCCAAAGGCAGTACACGAGACAGACACAAGACACACAATTCAGACCAACCTAGACTGGTTATGAACATTTTTTATTTTTCCTTGAAGTTAACAAAATACTTGCCAAAAGAACATGAATTGATTTAGGGCTGTAATTATGGCAAGATCCTCCATAAACTGAACAAACCTTTAGCGAGTAAATTATAGTTAAAATGGAGGTAATGCAAATTAAAGAGAAAGGCTTCACTAAAACATTGTTATTTGCCTTATGATGTAGGTGATTTATAAAGCTTCCAAACAAACTTGGAAACTGTCGTGATATTGCGTTACACGGTCACGCCACTGGGCCGATGAACATCTATATATTTAGAAGACTTAGGAGACAACGAACACACACGTGGCGGCAGTCGAGTTCGCACAATAAACAACCCTTTTGAGTTCACAGAATCGTGACAGAAACATTATTTTTACAAGTATCTGTCACTATGTGACACCTGTCAATTAGAGAGCACTTGAAAAAAAAAGTGCATGTACACTTTCGAAAAAAAGTTCATGAACTCTCACAACAATGTTTTCTTCAAAAACAGTCAATGTTCTTAGGTAAAGTATTATTCACTTCCACCAACAACTAATGTACAAAGATTTACCTCTGTCAGTCAGTAAATGACAACAAAAGTAAGTGCAAGTAAATTCAAATGTATGTTTTGAAGTTGTGAGAGTTTGCTCGTTTGTTTGCTGCAATGGGCGTGTGTAAATCTGGTCTTTCTTCCACCCAGAAACAAAATTCATCTGAGACACTTTTACTAGACACAACAAGAGTCAATACGACCTTTTCTCAGTGAGTTTCTTGGTTTCTGCTCTGTAATTTACAGTACAAATGTCCAAAAACGGACTTGGAAAGACTTATTGAAAGCGTATTTGTAGCAGAGCTGAAAACTTTACTCACCCATTCACAACGAACAAGAGAGAATTCACAGAATACATAGATTTAACCAAGCCTAAAAGCAGAGCGTCAGTAAGTTTATTTTTTGGCCCTTCACTTTACAAAAAGTCCTCTGCAGTCGTTGTCAAAGAGGTTATTGAAGGGGACCAGCTGGGGTGGGGTATGGGGGAAAATTGGGGTCTGAATTGAGGGATAATGTTTTCACAACTTAACAAAGTGACCAGCATATGTGCTAGTCAGCGGTATTTTCAGGCAGATGAAGACCTCTGTTGATATTCCTGATATTTTGAACAAATTTTCGAGGATAGGGAAACTTTTCTTCTTCAGATGTAGTGTATGATGTTAGTATCAGTTGAAATGATATTCTATTGGAATGAATTAAAATATTGGTTTGCGAAAACGAGCCAAAATTAAAGAAACGACCATAAACGACTTCGAGTTAAGATATCAGCGTTCAATTGTAGGGTATTCACCTGAGAACAGTGAGTCGGGGAAACAGTACTCCGGAAGTGTATGGGCTTCTCTTATATCTTCTCTTGGTGTCGCTTGGTATGACTGTTCGCTCTGCCAACTTTTCTCCTATGTGTCAACCTTCACTCGAAAGCATTAACAATTAAACTAAATGATTTCTTCTGGTAGACATAGCTTAGTGTTGTTACTTGTAAGTACATTGATTAGAATTGCAAAATACCGATGATTAGTGGTGTCTGTAACTACAACTTAATCAGTATGATTTTCCGCTCAAAACGCGGGTTGCAAAGTCTTTGCTTGCGCGGCGTGATGTCTACTAGCCCACATGAAGCCCTCATGTAATTCCTCGTGTGGTGCACCGAAGATCGGCATACGATTATGCTCACTTCATCACTTTTTACTTGAATAAAGGGGGTAAGTTTCTAATGAAACTGGTGTTGCTTCGGTGGGAGAGTATAACAGGGTAATTTTGTATTATCGACTGAGGTGATAATGTAAATTGGCCACCGTAAAGAGTTAAAAAGCTGACGTTTCGAACGTTAGCCCTTCGTCAGAGCAAAAATGGCAACGAAGGTGCCGATGACTCTGCGATTCACGTGGGCGTTACCGTGCCCGTGGGTAGAGATAGGAAAATACGGACCGCGCTAAGAACCC